>JANHFK010006023.1:0-18947 GCA_036250565.1 Sibynophis collaris
GACATCGCAGACTGACGTGGAGATCTGCAGCAAAAAGGAAAGAAACCCCTCCCAGGAAATCCCAGGACCGACAACATTAGGGAGGGGCTGGCTGCTGGTCCCACCACAACGAGAAAGGGCGTATCAGGTAGGACCAACGCCCCTTCTCCGTCTAGGTGGGACCAGCAGCCAGACAAGGGACATACCAGAGCTGGCAGGTCCAAGGGAGGGAGTCAGGTCCTGGGCCCCCCAGTAGGAAGAACCCGTTGCAACACCCGGCGGCCAAAGGACGCCTCAGCCGAAGCGTAGGAATCCAACTTGTAATGCCGGATGAAGGGAGTTGGGGAGGACCAAGTGGCCGCCCTACAGAGGTCCTCAAGTGAGGCCTGAGTAGCCCAGGCCGCCGAAGTGGCGGCACTACGGGTGGAGTGGGCGGTGATATTTGCTGGGGGAACAAGGGCCCTAGCCTCATAGGCACGTGAAATACAGGCCCGTAACCACCGCCCCAACGTGGAAGACGAAACCCGGTGCCCAAGCGAGGAGGGTTGAAAGGACACAAAGAGACTCTCAGTATGCCGGAAGGGAGCTGTACGGGAGATGTAAATTTTAAGGGCCCTGCGGACATCGAGAGTGTGCCAGATAGCCTCCAGGTCCCTGCGTGGTTGAGGGCAGAAGTCCGGGAGGACCAATTCTTGGGCCCTATGAAACCTAGAGTTGACCTTAGGAATGAAGGTCGGGTCGAGGCGCAAAACGACCCTGTCCGAATGGAAGACACACAGGTCATCCCGAATGGAGAGGGCCGCCAATTCAGAAATGCGCCTGGCCGATGTGATAGCCACTAGGAACGCGACCTTAAAGGAGAGGAACCGGAGACCCACCTCCCGCAAGGGTTCGAATGGGCCCCGGGTAAGGGAGGTGAGAACCCGATTTAAGTCCCATGTAGGGTAACGGTGAACAGGGGGAGGACGGAGGTTGGTGGCACCCCTGAGGAATTGGCGGATCAGAGGGTCCTGCGAGATGGGTAGAGGGCCCCCGCCCCCCAGAACAGAGGACAAGGCCGTTACCTGTCGTCGCAGTGTATTCGGCAGGAGGCCAGAGGTGAGACCGGCCTGAAGGAAGTCGAGGACGTCCGTGACCGTTGCGGCCGTAGGGAGAATACCTTTTGGGCGACACCACCGGGCGAAGGCTTGCCAGGTCGCCTCGTATATCCGCACGGTGGAAGGGCGGCGGGCCGCCTGGATGGTGGCGATGGCCTCGGGGGAAATGTGGCGGTTCCTCAGCAAGCGCCGCTCAACCTCCAGGCGGTTAGGTGGAGCCACGCTGGATCCGGATGGACGAGGTCCCCTTGGGTGAGGAGAGACGGTACCGCCGGGAGCCGCCAGTGGAGGTCCACGGAGAGAGACAACAGGTCCGCGAACCAGGGGCGGCGCGGCCAGTGGGGTGCAATCAGGATGAGCTCCGAGCGCTCCTGTAACATCTTCCTGATGACCCGCGGCAGCAGGGGGAGGGGGGGGAAGGCGTAAAGCAGGCCCCGCGGCCAACGGCAGCGAAGCGCGTCCACCCCCTCCGCCCCCGGAGACGGGTAACGGGAGTAGAACCGGGAGGTCTGTTTGTTGCGATTGGTGGCGAAAAGATCTACCGCGGGAACGCCGAACCGGTCGCATAGGTCGCCGAACAACGAGGGGTTGAGGCTCCATTCCGACTCGTCCACCTGAGAGCGGCTGAGCCAATCCGCTTGCGTGTTGTTCGTCCCCGAGATGTGGGACGCGAGGATTGATTGGAGGTTGGCTTCCGCCCAGGTGCCGAGGGCCTCTGCTTCGACCATCAGGGCGCGGGAGTGAGTGCCCCCCAACCGATTCACATGCGCCTTGGCCGCTACGTTGTCCGTCAGGATCAGGACATCTCGATGGTGAACGTGACGGTGAAGGGTCCTGAGGGCGAGGTGGATGGCCCGAAGTTCCAGCCAATTGATGTTGTGGCGGAGGTCGGCCGGGGTCCATTGGCCTTGGACCATGAAGCGGTCGAGGTGGGCTCCCCAGCCGTGTAAGCTGGCATCCGTTGTCAGGACCAGGCGATGCGGATCTTTGAAGAGGGAGCCCTTGTGAAGGGTCGGCGAGAGCCACCAGCGTAAGGAGTTCCGGACTTCCGTCGATGGGCGCACCAGTTTGGGGGAGTGCGACAAGCGGGAACGTTGGAAGGGGAGGAGGAACCACTGGAGGGGTCGACAGTGGAGACGGGCCCAGGGCACTATGCCGATGCATGACACCATCTTCCCCAGGAGGCGTGAGAACAGGCTCAGGGGGGCCCGAGGGCGTGAAAGCACGTGGGCCGCCAGGTCCCTGAGACTGTCCCGGCGGTCCGGGGAGAGGTAGACCCTGCACTCCAGAGTGTCGATGACAGCGCCCAGATGGGGAAGTCTGGTGGACGGGATGAGGTGGCTTTTCGGGAAGTTGACGGAGAAGCCGTGGTCCGTCAGCGTTTGAATGGTGAGGCGGAGGTCTCGTTGAGCCGATTCCCTGGACCTCGACAGAAGTAGAAGATCGTCGAGGTAAAAGAGAACCCTGACTGGAACGGCTCGCAGATGTGCCGCAAGGGCGGCCATGACCTTGGTGAAAACACGGGGAGCCGAGGACAGGCCGAATGGAAGGGACCTGTACTGGAAGTGGCTCCCCGCGTAGCAGAAACGGAGGAACTGCCTGTAGTCGGGGTGAATGGGGACATGGAGGTATGCCTCCGTGAGGTCGATCGAAGACAGGAAGTCCCCCTCCCGGACACTCTCCAAGATGGACCTCAGAGAGTGCATCTTGAACCGCCGGTAGCGAATGTGACGGTTGAGGGACTTCAGGTCCAGGATCGCCCGCCACCCCCCTGAAGCTTTTGGGACGACAAAGAGACGGGAGTAATAGCCCCGTCCCCGTTGGTCGTCGGGAACCAATTGGATGGCGTGAATGGAAAGTAGATGGGCGATGGCAGATTCTACGAGACCCCTGCTGGAGCGGTTGGATATCGGGCAGTTGACGAAGTGTTCCGGGGGGGCGGAGAGGAAGTCCAAGCGTAGGCCCAGACGAACGGTGTCCCGCACCCATTGATCGGTGGTGATGGCGTCCCACTGGTCGGCGAATGAGGCCAGCCGGCCCCCGATGGGACGCTGAGGGGATGGGGAGTCAACGCGGGCGACGGGTGGAGCGGGCTCTCCCCCCTCGAAAGGAACCTCTGGGGCCGTAGCGTTGATTCTGGCGGGGCTGCCTATCTGGCGCACGGTTGTTCCGAGGATAGTAAGACCGGTTGGGCCGAAAAAATCCGGAGCCGTAGTCCGATGAGCGAGGCTGCTGGGCACGAAAATAAGGTGAAGGACGGGAGTCCTGTCTCCGAGTAACATGGGGAAGAATCTTGCGTTTGTCTCGTGTCTCGATAAGTAGAGGCTCAATTGATTCCCCGAAGAGGAGCTGAGGGAGGAAGGGGGCCGTCGCAAGGCGCCACTTACTTTTAATGTCTGCCTGCCACTGGCGGAGCCATAGCATGCGACGGGCGGCTGCGGACGCCCCGATGGATTTGGCTGCAAAGCGGGAGGAAGTCAAGGTGGCATCTGCGGAGAACTCAATCGCTGCCACCACCTTGTTGAGGTCTTGGTGTGCGCGGACATCAGCTGGAGGAAGGTGAGTCTGTAGCTGTTTGAGCCAGAGGAGGGCCGTCCGATTGAAAAAGGTGGCGGAGATCGAAGATTTAATGGCCCAAGCGGCAGAGGTGTGGGACCGGACCAGGGCCTGCTCCGATCTCTTGTCCTCCGGCTTCAAGGTCTCCTCCGGCGGGCCCGTGACTACGGAATGTGAGGACAAGGCGACGATAGGCTGATCCACCTTGGGAGGCTCCAGGAGGGCCCCCAACTCAGAGGCGACATTAAAGAACCGTTTGTCCTGTCCCGAAGGGAGCAGTCCGGAGGCCGGGTGCAGCCATTGGTTCTGGATAAGGTCCGTGAACATCTTGGGAGCTGGGATGTCCTCAGATGTAACTGTTGGCGTCGCGAAGAGAATGCCCAACCTGTCCGATGATGTTGGAGCAGGTGCGACTCCCAGGCCTGTTGAAATCTTTGCCTTATGGAGGAGGGACTTAAATTGGTGTGGCCGAAAAAGGTTTACAATGGATGACTGGTCTGGCCCCAGGTCGTCAGCATCGTCCGACAGCTCAGAATCCTGATATGTATCCAGGTCGATCAGGTCAGCGACAGAGCCCTGGCTAGAGTGGCTGGAAGCACTGGTAGAGGGAGATCGCGGCGGTGAGTCGTGGCGATGCCTGGTCGCCGAGCGTGCAGACACCTTGGGTGAAGACTTTTGTTGCAGGCCGGAGGCAATGCCCTCGCGGATGGCTGAGGAAATCAGCGATGACAAGGGCGCGGATAAGGCATCAGGTAAATTGAGGCCTGGTGGCAGGCCCGGATCCCGAGCTGGAGTAGAGGCTTGGGCCTGCTGAGGAGGAGCCGGCTGGGCCTGGTGCAGGGCAGGCGGGGGCAAAGGCCCAAAAAGCCTCTCGGTGTGCTCGCGAACATCAGGTGTAAGGCCAAACCCCCCATCAGGTGACAAAGGCCTGGGCAATTCAGGGCCTGGTACTGGCAGAGAGGCCGGGGGGGAATCCCTATGGGGTTCAATTGTAGCCGGCCTATCAGCTTGAGTGGAGACGGAGGCCGACTTGACTGCCCTTTGAATGGCCTTCTCCAAGGCCTTGTGCCTCTTCTGCGCCTCCTGTTCGTCCTTCTTGGAAGGCTTCTTAGGGCCCTTGGACCTGGGGGCGCGGTACCGATCTGGAAGAGGGCGAGAGGAGGGCCCTGGCAGTGGGTCAGGAAGAGGTTGGTTCGACGGATCGACCCTGGCGGAATCCGCTGAGGTGGGAGAAGAAGCCATCTAGGAGGCCCAAAGGGTAGGCGCGAGCAAGGCCTGGCCGCGTGGTAGATGAAATAGAGGCAGGCCGTTCGGAAGGATATGCGAAGGCGGGAAGGCGCGATACGGGAAGGCGGCTTTTAGCGCGAAGGAGGGCTTACCCGGGTCCGATGGACGAGACGCGCGGTTGAGCGGGCGAGAAAGGGCTTCGCTGCGGCGGATCCGAGGCCACGAGGCGCGATGATCGTCTTCAAAGAGAGGAGCCGCTCCCAGGCGCGGCCGGAGCTTGCGAAGCCGCCCGATAGAAAGCGCGCCGCTCCCAAGCGCAGCCGAAGGCGCTGAGCCGCCAGACGCCGCCGATCGCCTTCGGAAGCGAAAATCCGTCAATCGATGCCGCTGACGGCCTTCGGCGAGGACTGGGCAAGGCCTGGCCGCGCCGGCAATTCGCCCCCCCAGGGGCCTTCAGCAACGGAGCTGAGAAGGTGAGCTCGTGCTGGAAGCCTGCAATGGGCAGGCAGCCGCTAACGGCCTTCAGCGCCTCGAGACTAAGAGTCTTTTGCGCTGGCAGGAAAGCAGAAAAATTTTTCAGAATTTAGAAAAAAAAATAAATAAATAGTAAAATAGTCAATTGTAAAGTAGGAAATGCAGAAAGGTCGTGGAAAGATAGTGAGGAGCAGATCAACTCACGTCTGTCCTATTCGACCGAGTCTGAAAAAGCTTGAGAGCCAAGGAAGAGGCGGGACTTATAAATTGCAGACTCGGTCCAATAAGACAGAAGGAATTATTTGCCTAGTCTCAGAGTTCCTCATCTATGTATGTATTAAACACTTCCAATCTTGCTCAGTCTTTTAAAATCACTCATGGTGGTATCGCCTTTGCTGTGGACATTAAAATCACATATATACAATATATATATACACACATTCTGCATATTTTTTAAATCACAAAATTAAAATTTAACAATTGCACATCAGAGTTTAAGTTGCTGCCTCATATTTTTCTCTCTGCAACGTAACCTAAGTCCAGGACAGGCAATGAGACCTATTAAAATACATGGGGCATGACTACCACCCATGTAGGGAATGAGTTACATAAAGCCATTAAAACTCTCAGAAAGAAGCCAGAAAGCCTTCAACTTCTCACCCCCACCACCTTGCACATCATTATTTTCCTTGGCTTACTTCCAAACAGAGGGAAAGTACCAACTGGCAGCTGTCACACCGAAGCAAGGTTTCAGCATCCCCTCCTCCCCCTACCCTTTTACCAGGGATTTTGGATCCAAATGACCCATTACAATTTGACACAGCTGCAAGAAATGGGACACTTCTACACAGCATGACAGAGAAGTTGGGGGCAGGGAGGAAAAGAAAGCTATTTGGAAGCTCAGAGCTCCAAAATTTGGCATCAGAGTCTCTTAAGTATTCTGCCAAAGCATTAGCTCCATATACCATTTTTGCTGCCTTACTACTTTTCAGTCCTTCTACAATACAGCCATATAAACAGCTTAAGCCATCATACCCTAACAATCCATTTTCAAGCCTCAATGCACGTTTCTAAATAATTTATCAATTTCATTCCAAAAACTATAGCCTCAGTACTGAAAATATAGCAGGCAAGCTAGTTTCAAATATAATAGTTGAGATTTTATAAACTATAGACTATCTAGAACCGTGATGGCGAACCTTTGGCATGCGTGCCGGAAGTGGCACGCAGAGCCATTTTTCCAGGCACATGAGCTGTCAGCCAACTCACTTGCAGCTGCGCATGTGTGCGTGCCCCAGCTGGTGTTGGGGCCTTCAGTGCACATGCGCGCAGTTCAGAGGACCCAGATGTTCATCAGAGCTCTCCTGCACATTCATGTGTGTTTGTGCGTGTGTGCAAGAGTACTGGTGCGCAGCACATGCATGCACAGATTGCACATGTGCATTACGCAGATGGTGTGATTGTTCACACAGTGCACGAAGGGAGCCACCCGAAACCTGTGTGCATGCGCAGATGGTGCAATTGCGTGCGCAGCACACAATGGGGCACATACACAGATGTGGTTTGCGAGTGCAGTGCACGACGTGAGCATGTGCAGATGGTGCTGTTGCGCACGCAGTGCAGGGGGAGGAGCCATCCGTTAGTGCAGAGGGCCCACGCGCATGCAAAGCGCACAAAACACATACCTGTTCGGCACTCGATGAGTAAAAGGTTCGCCACCACTGATCTAGAATATAAAGATAGATGACACTGTGGGGGTGGGAGGGGATATTTAGGCTTGTATCTTTTCGAACCAGGTTTCAAGGGAAACGATGGAGGTTAAGGAACAGAGAAGGCAATTGGTGGGAAATTTACTAGAATTTCAAACCAAACTATTATTTTGCATACAAAACAAAATTATCTTCTCTTCCAAAACAATTTGTATTCAGAAACTCAACCTTTTGGACATCAGGGACCGGTTTTGGGGAGAGAGGTTTCTCGGCGGATGGGGGAGTGGGGTGGGGGCTTCGCACATTGACTGCATCCCCCATCATGTGCAGATCGGGCTTCACTCATTTGCATGCAAGAGTTTCTGGCACACTGCAGTTGGTGTCAGTCCGTGGCTTGGGAGTTGGGGACCCCTGATGTAAGCTATACCAAGGAATAATCTAAGTTGAACTGCATATTCAGAAGTTACAATATGTGATAAGCCTTGAAGTTAAATCCATTAGAATGTAAAGTTTTTAAACAGTTATATCTGGCTAAAGTTATTCTCAATAAAGCGGAATAGGATCTACTAGGCCAGTGATGGCTAATCTTTTTGTCCGAAAACTCACACGCACACACGACAGCACACATGCACGTACCCACACCCATAATATAATGTGCGCACAATACACACACTTGCGCACATGCATGCCACCCACGCATTCGCTCCTCCTGTCTCACGCGCATGTGTGCGTGATCCCCCCTACCCTAAATAATCTAACAACCTCTGTCATATACTATGACTCCCTTGTCCAATGACAGTGTTATGTCTTCAAGGCCTTATGAAAAGCCAAAAGGGTTGAAGTAGTCCAATCTCCAGGGAGATGATGTTCCAAAAACAAGTGTCAGGAAGAAAAGGCTCTCTTCCTGGATCTTATCAGATGGTACTTTCTAATGGAGAGGATCCATAGCACATTTCACTTGCCAGATCTGATGGGATGGTTTTGCACAAACAGGGAGAGGCACTTCCTTAAATAACCTAGTCTTATGCCTCAACGGTCATTATAGGTAACTAACAGTATCTTGAATTGAATCTGGAAGCAAAGTTGCAACTTGTATAACACCCACTGCTTGGGGATAGCACGTAACTGCCAATGTCACTGAATTCTGAATCAGTTGTAGCTTCCAGATGCTCCTCAAGGGCAACCTCATGCGCATTGAGGTAGTCTACTCAAGATTAAAACATGAGTGACTATGGGCCTGCCAGTAGAGCAACAAGCACAATAGGCTCATAACACTGCAAATTCGAGCAGAACATGGCTGTGCCCTATTCAGCTAACGTAAGTCCTCAGTCCCGGAGGATTCTCAAATTACACAGTGGTTTTGTTTCGGAAATGAGAACCAAAGATTGAAAGTCCACAGAACAAATTTGGAGGCCTTAGAACTCAGAGCTGCTCAGACTTGCTAGATTTAAGCTGAATTCTGTTTTTCCCCATACCAAACTTCACAACCTCTAAACACTGAGACAGAACATGCACACCAACACTGGGAGGTCAAGATGGAAATATAATGAACAATCATATCTAGCAGCTTCATGCAGATGCTAAATGAAGCAGCAAAACAACTTATCCAGTGTCAATCAAGTGATTTTCTTTTTCCTCATTGTTAATATATTTTTCAAACATCCAATTTATATGATTATATATTTTTGAAATTTATGGACACAACCAATAGAGTACACAGAAATCAAATTTGATTACATATATTATTGGTGGATAAGTTCAGTTATATCAGCTAAAATGTGTCCAGGGGCTCACTGTGAAACAGATCACAAGATGCTCAAGTGCAAGTTCCAAATTAAGCTAAAGCACAAGAACAAAGTCAGCCAGTTCCCATAATATGATCTTGAACTCACCACTTTTAAGGAGAATGTCAGGAATCATTTATGATAGGAATTGATAGGAAAACAGGAAACTATTAGAAAAAAAATCAATGGAACTATTGAAGGTGAATGGGAAAACATTGCCAAAGACCAAAATAAAGAACAAATCAAACTAGATGTCAGAACAAACAATGGAAATTACCAAGAAAGAAGAGCCAAAGCCAAAACAGACAAAAACAGGACTATAGAAAGGCCTTTAGTTGTGTTGACGAGCTCAACTTGTGGAATGTCAGGAAAATGGAAATAAGAATATAATATAACCTTTATTGTCTTTTTTGTTTCTGTGAACACACTGGCATACATTAAAAATGAAATTCTGATGCCCGCTCTCAAAAGAAAATAAGCCTCAAAGATGAAAATCCGTCCAAGCTAATATCGGTAGCACTATCGACAGAACGTTTTAACTAAGTTTCCGTTGCAATGATGACACAGCAGTTTCTCACCTGCCAGTTTGTTATTAACTCTAGTGTTCATGTAAATCATCTTAGGCTCTAAGGAGCACATTAGCAAACAAAAGAGATGGTGGTGACACTCTATATGGATTAGTCTTTAGCCCAATTGTTAGCCCTCCACGTTTGCCTCGTTTCCTCTTTCGATCACATCACCTCCATCTCAGAAGACACTCAGCATGGGAGGGAGACTTCCCTGTTTCAAAGGTGGCTGTCCCCACTGCTTCCGCTGCTCAAAATGTCATGGAGCACAGCTGATTGTAGCTGATCTCACACCCTCAAACCCTTTGACATTTTCTGCTGCTGGCACCTTCAACCGAAGCAACGCAGACTCTCCAGAACAGCTTTAACGATAGTTCTTCTCTTGCTAAATATTACCAAATCCAATATAAACTGATAGTCATATAAGAGTTTGGTTTTGTCACAATTCCCAAAGAATCGCTTAAACTGGATGGCACTTACATCTCCCAAACTCCAACACTCTTGAGAGTCGAAATAGTCACAGACAAGGAAGACGCCGCCATTTTAGAATAAATCTCACTGTCTTCATCCAAAATTTATACAAGAAACTAGAGTCCATTCAAAACATAATAAAACAAATTGGTTTCTGGTCACTAAAGGTGAAAGGTAAAACTGTACAGTAGACTTTCTCCTTATTTACACAATGCACTGAATAGAATATTGAGAGATGATGGATTGAGTTTGATTTTACAACTGGAAGAAGTAGTAATCTGTGTGATGCTCATCATGATACTACTCTGATAGTTGAAAATGCATCTGGAAGCTCTAGTAATGATTACAAAGCTCTACTAATGAAAATCAAGGAACACTGGAAAAAAATGGTCCTAAAATTAAATATAAAGACCAAAATGGTGACAACAGTTACAGAAAGTAGCCTTAGAATTGACAAGAAAATACTGCAGTGGTGCAAAGCTTCTCCCTTTTACCAATAAGAGTAAAGGGGGGGGGGGAGCAGCCACAGACTAGCATGGGTAGGATCGCAATTACAGGCATCACTACTTGTAGGTTATTTAGTGGAGCTAGAAATTTATTAAGAATGAGTGATTATGATCATGAATGAGATTGTGTGTCAGTTATAAGAATATGTTTATAATTGTAATGTAGATTGCAATTATAAGTAGATCATGGATATTTTAATTAATTTTAATAGAATACTGAATTTATGGATCATTGGACTGAGAATTGTCTGATGCAAGAATGAGGCCAGAATTATAGTTATAAGTCATGCTGGTCATTAAACAAGTCACCACATCACATTTTATGACCTTTTTACAGCACTTGTTAACTGAATCACCACACTCGTTAAGAGAGTCCATTGTCTTAAAGCAACACTGGTTTCCAATATCAACAACAAAACCTGCTATAAAATGCAATCACATGATGGGGGAGGGGAGCCATCAGAACTTTGAATCCATTTTGAATGGTCACTGATAGTCTAATTTTCTATGAAATTCATAACAAAAATTATATTATACAAAGTCACACTAAATCAACTTTATTTTTGAATTTTAAAAAAATGAAATATTTCTATGGGGCTATTGTTTTAACAAATATCTATTAACAGCCAAAATCTTGCTTTTAAAAACTCCCAGAAAGCTTTTAATTCTTCAAGCATACTCTGATAACACTGCTTTCTAGTAAACCAAAAGAAATTGACCACATTAGAGAAACTTGCTACAGTGAATGAATCTGTTAAATTAACATATTTTCTGTCAACCAAATCAGCTGCCTTTAATACCATTGTTGCCAAGACAATAGAAACCCGGGGAATGGGCACCCATTTTAAAAGGAACATGTCTATTGAAAAGGATACACTCTGGAGGAATGAGCTTGTGTGTTTAGCTGGATTCATTACTGTAAGGAAGAAAGCTAGTTGCATTGTTCTCACAGGGAACATAGATGCAATCATACTATGCAGCTGGAAAAAACCAATATAAAAACAACATATTACAGTGTTTTTTACCTATATCTTTATAACCTAAGTTTAAATGTATCTCTTATCATAGTAATTTATAATAATTTCCTCTCAAAAGATTTATGAAAACATCTTTAGACACCGTGAAGAGTAGTCTTCCCCCTCCCCCATGTCCTACCAAACAGGCACTGAACAGATGCCAAGCGTGGAGTGCCATCAATATACAATTGCCATGTTAGGGAGAACAGAACCCTTACGAATTAGGCTTGCTCAGCAAACAAAGCTTGACTGCCTTAACCCAATATATTATTTTGTACTGAATTAGACCTTTTCTGAGCTCTTGTTTGAGGCAGTTGTTTGGTTCACATACAACTTTGCTAAAAATTGTGTATTTCTAAAAGTAATGCAAATTCACAAGGTTTAATGTGGGTTTTAATTATCAAAAATTAAACTGGAGATACCGAGCTGAAGTTTCATTAACTCAACGTATTTCAGCACTGAAGTTTAACTTTTTTATCCAAACTGATATTGCATACTAAAGTTCAATGAAAATCTATAGCGATCTTTTCATTCTTATTATCCATTTACCATTTATTAAATTTCTATACCGCCCTTCTCCCTTCCGGGATATCTAATGGGATATCATTTGTAGATTAATAAAATTACAAGTGGTGCTAATACTGCCTTCACACAATTCTCAATATACCATTACTCAGTGAGAGAGAAGGGGCTTTGGTCCTACCTGATACGCTCCTCATTGAGCTGGGAGAGAGAAGCCAGGAGTGGGTGTTGCTCTATTCTTCTGCCTGGAGACTGAGCATGTGATCTTTTTGGTCACGCCTTCCTTCCCTGGTGATCTCCCAGTTCGGCGAATGCATAGCAATGACAAGTCTTGAGGCCTGTGAAAACATTAGTCCCACCCGGACTGTGGTCCAGACGTTAGTTAGGGTGGGCTTCTCTCTCCCAGCTCAACAAGAAGGAGCGTATCAGGTAGGACCAACATCCCTTCTCCATTTAGCTAGGAAGAGAAGCCAGGAATGGGACATACCAAAGCTGGTCTGTCCCAACGGTTGGGGAGCCATCTGGTCCTAAGTCCCTCCATCCGTGTAGACCCTTTGGAGGACTCGCCTACCAAAAGCCGCTTCCACCAAAGCAAAGGCATCCAGCTTGTAATTCCTGATGAAAGGAGATGGAGAGGACCATGTAGCTGCTCGACACACCTCCTCAACAGAGGCCTGTGTTGTCCACGTCCACGTCCACGTCGTGGCCGTGCTTCTGGTGGAATGTGCAGTTGTACAACCAGGCACAGGGAGGGCCTGTGACTCGTATGCCTTGGCAATGCATGCCCTAATCCACGGTCCCACCATTGAAGGTCCCTGTTGCCTATCGTTGAGGGCTGAAAGGAAACGAATAGGGATTCAGTCTTCCTGAGGGAAAATGTCATTTTAATGTATATACGGAGGGCCCTCCTTAACATCCAAGATATGCCATTTCTGGTCCAGGGCGTGTTGTGGTCCCGGGCAGAAATTGGCCAGGATCAGTTCCTGGGCCTCATGGAACCAGGAATTTACCTTAGGAATGAATGTCTACCTGCACATTCCACACCCCTAAAATGTGCTCTGCCCTTAAGGACAGAAGATGTCTCTCTGCCCAGAAACCCAGCTGTTCGGTCTCTTTCATGAGGGACCTGGAATGGGTACCCCCTTGGCGATTGATGTGTGCTTGGATGGTCACATTGTCCATCAGGACCAGTACGTGTTGACCTACTACAGTACTCTTGAAACTTCTGAGGCCAGATGAGCCGCCCTAAGCTCCAGCCATCTTATATTTTGGCTCATGTCTGATTGATCTCACTGCCCTTGATCCATCAGAGACCGGAGATGGCCCCTTCCCCAGCTGAAGAGGCTGGCATCTGTTGTGATGGTCAGATGGTTGGGCTTTTTGAACAGGAATCCCATTGACAGTCTGGAATCTCCACCACTGAAAGGACCGCAGTACCTTCTGTGGGACCCTTACCCTGCCTGGTAAGTTGCTCTTGCTGGAGGCAGGAGGAACCATTGTAGAGCTCTGGCATGTAGACGTGCCCACGGAACAATGGAAATGCAGGACATCATCTTGCCCAGGAGCTGAGACAGGAGTGAAAGAGGTACTGTATCTTCAGTCATGATACTCCTTGCTAAGGACTGAAAGCTGACTTGTCCTTCCAGTAACAGTGAGACCACGCATAAGGAAGTGTCTATGAAGGCTCCCAGATGGAGCGATCGTGTGGTCGAAGAGAAATGGCTTTTCTTGGTGTTGATCGAAAAGCCATGGTCCTTGAGTACCTGGATCGTCATTCAGAGATCCACCTCTGCTTGGATCTCCAAGGATGACTGGATCAGAATATTGTCCAGGTAACACTGGACCCTGATTGCAAGAGGCCAGAGGTGGGCTGCCAGAACTGCCAACAGCTTTGTAAAGGCCCTTGGTGCTGACGACAGGCTGAATGGCATGGCCCTCTACTGATAGTGCTTGTCTGTAAGAAAAACGAAGGAACTGCCTGTGGGCAGGCAGGATTGGTATATGGAGGTATGCCTCCATCAAGTCTATGGAGGTGAGGAAGTCACCCTCTCGTATGCTCTCCAGTATCGACTGGAGGGACTACATTTTAAAGTGTTTGTATGTTAGGCACTTGTTTAGACGTTGTCTTACCTGAATGTCCATTCTCAGCGCACTGATTAGTTGTCCCTGGCTAATAGATGAGATGATAATCCACACATGGATTCTCCAAGCAGCGCGCTGGAGAAGCTTCAGATCTAAGATCTGGTTTGCCAAACCAAACTTCACCATTCTAAGCACCCACTTGTCAGATGTTGTAGCTTCTCACTGATTGGCATGGAGGCCAAGCCATCTGCCTATTGATGGAGCGGCCCTGCAGTTACTTCGAGTGATGACAGGGACGACTTTCTGCTCCACTAAAGGAAAGGAAGTCCTGAAACGGCTGGTGGCTCCAAAATTCAGACCTGTCTGGTTGTCTGTCTTGTCTGCCAGAGTATGGCCTTTGGGTCTGATGGTAGTCAAGTCCTGTGTCTGGGACTTGAAAGGTCTGCCTCCAAAAATAGGTTGGAGGAACGTCTGTCTTCCTGCCTGTACAGGGACGGCATGGTCTTGCCCTTGTCCTTGGTGTCAACCAGGATGGGTTCTAGGACATCCCCAAACAACTTGCTGCCCGTAAAGGGAGGAGATGCCAACTTCCATTTATTCTTGTTGTCAGCCTGCCAATGCCAAAGCTATAAGACGGGCTGTGACCGAGGAAGCTATAGATCTGGAAGCGAACTTTGCCACATTTAGGGTGGCATCAACTGAAAACTCAGCTGCAGCCATCAATCTATTGATGCCTTGGTGCAACCTGTCCTCTTCAGGAGGAATCCTCGCTTGCATCTGGTGAAGCCAAAACAATGAGGCCCTATTAAAAAATGAAGCTGATGTGACAGTTGCCTGGTGGGTCTTGTGTAAGGCTAGTTCCTTACTTGTCTTTCTTGTCATCGAACTTAAGACCATCAATGGGATCAGCGGGCAGGAGTGCAGCAGATGTCAAAGGCTGCCACTGGTTTATCTACAGTAGGTGTTGCAGGCCTCAGAAAAGTCTGCAGCCACATTATAGAGCTTTCTCTCAATTTTCCTGTAGGGGGAGGACCTGCCCCTGGATTGGCCCACAGACTCTGAACCACATCCAGAAAGAGCTTGGGCGATGAAATCACCTCTGTTTCAACAGTCGGCTCTGAAAAGAGCATATGACCGGAATCCACCGTACTCAGTGCTGAGTCGGGAACAGGATTAGGCTCCAAATTTGTTATGGCCTTGGCCTTATGTAACAAGGACTTGAATAAGGTAGGACGAAAAAGATCTGTGAAAGGTGATGGATCAGGGGCCTATTCCTCATCCTCTGAAAAGGCAATGCCTTCTTCTCAGATCTATCCACTGATTCCAACTGTATAGGTGAAAACAGCTCCCTAGTGCCATTTGGTGACCAGGCATGATAACATACAGCCTGCAAATGCTTGGTTCCCTAGGAAAACCCAACAGTTGTTCCTCTGCAAGGCGGAAAACTCCCGTTCCTCCCATAGGAGGGCTTCTCAGACCCTGGCTCTTTCCATCCCTTTGGGTTTTGGCCAGTTCTTTTTCGATGGTCTCCTGGTGCCATTTGGCATCTTTCTTGGCCCCCTTGGAGCCTCTGCCACTCACAGTGGTTGCCTTATGGCTCCTCTCTGCAGCAGGACTCTGGCTGGAGGAGCTCTGTCTGTGGCCCGGGGAGGCTGAAAGGCAAGCCCCATTGTCCCCTTCCTGAAGTTTCTGGCTGGTGGAAGGCGCCAAATCTGCCATTTTCCACCACATTGCAGGCAGATCTGGCCCACAATGGACTGCTGCTGCCACAGCTTTAATGCACCTAACTTGCGCCCTCCACTACCAGTATGCCCAGTCCCCTCCACCTCTTTATTTCCTGGCAGGGAGCCTGGGGCCTTGGCTCGATGATTAAGACCCAGAAGAAAGGAGCCCCTCGCCGCTGCCGCATGGCTGGCAGGGACCCTGGCTATCAAAAGCCGGAAAAGGCGACTAACCAGCGCACTGGTTAGCTGACTTGATCGCTGAAAGCGGTTCCCAATTTAATTTTTCTTATTGAGCCCATGGTTAGACAAAGCCAGGAATCGATGGGCAAAGCCCATCGTAAAACATTTCTCTTCTAGCTGAAGACTGAGCAGAACTGGGAGATCAC
The DNA here is from genome assembly GCA_036250565.1 of Sibynophis collaris. Taxonomy (NCBI): domain Eukaryota; kingdom Metazoa; phylum Chordata; class Lepidosauria; order Squamata; family Sibynophiidae; genus Sibynophis; species Sibynophis collaris. The sequence continues at coordinate 16,100 of JANHFK010006023.1, forward strand.
CAGGCAAGGAAGGCGTGACCAAAAAGATCACATGCTCAGTCTCCAGGCAGAAAAATAGAGCAACACCCATTCCTAGCTTCTCTATTCCCAACTCAATGGAGAATGCATTCTATGCATGCTTAAGGACACATTTCTTATTTCCATTTCCAAGTCTTATCTGCATCATAATTTTCATATAATAACTGGCGACACAATAGTTCAGCTGTTAAGATGCTGGGCTTATGAGCTGGAAAATCCGCAGCACAAGTTTGAGATCACAGTGCCACAAGAGGCGAGTTCTCATCCTCGCCCCAGCTCCTACCAACCTAGCAGTTCGATAGCATGCAAATGGGAGTAAATAAGTACCACTTCAGTGGGAAGGTAACAGTGCTCCATGACGTCATGCTGACCACATGATCACAGAAATATCTTTGGACAGCTCTGGCTCAGTAGCCTTGAAAAAGAGATGAGCACTGCCTCCTAAAGTTGGCAATGACTACCAGAGTAAAATCCACAGGGACTCCTTTTACCATATAATGACTAGGCCATAGACTTATCAAAGTTAATATACTATTTCTGAGTTATGCGAAGCCAGCACCAGATCTTTGATGACAATGACAATACAATATCAAGAATGTTTAAACCTACGGGAAGCGAAAAATACTGCAAGTATATATAGTACTGATTTTCTTCGAACATACTGTATATTGTGTACAATTTAAAAATTTTAAATGATAGAAACCTATTTTTAAACATATAAACCAATCATTAATGTTAAAGATGGAGCTATATATAGTATCTCCAGGATCAAAATGTAATTTATCATTTGTTAGCTGAGAAAATGTTTAATGTAGAACCAAAACATCATCACAAACAAAAACAAAACTTTATTACCTAATATTAAACATAGTTATTAAATGAAGGTGTACAGAACTTTTCTAGAACTTTATCTCATAAAGTAAGAGAAAATAAACATTTCTATTCTAGAAAGAAAAGAAAAAAGAAATACTGAGGCATAAATTAATACTTGAGAGCTACATGCCTCTGTGAAAGCTTGGATCATTGTAAATTTCATTGTGAAAGAATCTGGCATAATATTAGTAATTGTATTTAAGTATTGTTAATAAAATCACATTTAATTTTATCCAAATCCCATAAGTGTGACTAGCCAAGAAGAAAGAAGGGAATATGGATATTTTTTAATTTAAGATGTAAGAAATAAAAAATAAAGAGTTTGGAAAGAAAGCACACAAAAAATTACTAGTCAAAGATCTGGGAAAAGTATACAGCAATACAGATTTCTCAGATTATTTTTACTACAATTGATTCTTTTTTTACAAATATTAACCATTTTATAGATTATTCACAAGAGAAGGGAAAACACAGATATATGGAAATCAAGTTTGTGAATGTACTATTTATTGTGAGTTTCTTGATACAGATGAATCAGATGAAAAGATCTACTTAATCTGAGACTACAGTCTATTGCTTTTTAAGGGAAAACTATTCCTTTTTTGCTACATTTTGGTCTCCATTTATATTAGACCTCTTACTATTTTTATAACAGGCCATCAACCAGGTGACTTTCTCCTGCAATCTGATCGTACTGCAGATTGTGCACAACATAGTTTCAATAGTCAATCCCTGTAAAATCAATTTTACCTTAAAATGGAACGTCCTGTACATGCACTCTGTACATAACTACCATACTAACAAATTAGTATCAAAGTTCAGATGTGCTTATAACCAGGATAGTAGGTAGACCATACAGCTTTAGCTAGCTACCTGATATCAAAATTAAAGTTGAATCAAAAGTTATCTATTTTGGCTGAAATTGAAGAGTGGTTGAGAAATTGTCTATAATTAATGAAATCTTAGAAGGAATACTCTATTATCAACCAGTGTTCTTTGCAGCAGATAACAGCTATTATTTCCTCTTACCCAAAACACAATGATACAATTTTGATGGGAGCTTCATTAAATAATTGCAACCCCAATGTTTTCTATAAAAACCACAACTGCTACAATATCAAATAATAAAGCAATACTCTATCCTTTAAAACAAATTGACAACACCCATGATAGCTAGCACTTTAATAAAGGCAGGTATGGAATCTGTATTGTAAAGTATGCATTTCCCATTCCTAATTCCCTACCCAATGATCTGGGTACTGTGACTATTTTAAGGAATCTTATTTTTTAAGACTTGGGAGTCTTGGAGATGGAGAAAAACTCTCCAAATCTTCATTAAGCATTATTTCCAAGCGTTCTAAACTATCAAGGGTATAGGGCCCCTAATGCCTCACAGCAATATGAAACAATGAGTGTAATTAGGAGTGGGAATGTATGAATCTCCTAACCCCAATTCTCTCCCTCTCTGCTTGTTCCACATACCAAAAAGATAGGTGACATTCACCCTTTCTTCCACATTTTCTGCTTAACCTCAATGGCTTTAATTCAATAGGTTCCTGTTATGAAATGGTAAATTTAAAAAATCTGTTTTGGGGGTCCTTTATATACCTTATCATGGAAATAAATGGAATACAGGTAATCCTCAACTGACAGCCATTCATTTAATGACTGTCCAAAGTTACAGGAGCACTGAAAAAAGTGACTTATGATAGTTTTTCACTTACAATCGTTGCAGCATCCCCATGGTCACATGATCAAAATTCAGATGCTCACAATTGGTTCATATTTAGGACAGTTGCAGGCTGGGGCCAGGTGATCACCTTTTGTGACCTTCTGACAAGCAAAGCCAATAGGGAAGCCAGATTCACTTAACAACCGTGTTTAATTTAATTTTAATTTTATTGAATTTCTATACCGCCCCTTTCCTGGAAAGGACTCGGGGCGGTTCACAGTCAGA
>JANHFK010006024.1:39930-50834 GCA_036250565.1 Sibynophis collaris
GTATTTCCAAACAACTCCTATTTGTTATTCTGATATAACAGATGGCTGTCTGATGTAACAACCAACTGATCTCTAATGGTTGTATTCCTAATAGGTAATTCCTTTCTACGATCCCACAGAAATCTTATCACTCGCTATACTTTCATACACAGATTGCTGCAGGATATTTAGTTCTGAAACTTGTTTCTGAAACTGAAGAATTCATACACTCCCAGAAATTATAGCCCCACAAAACTTTCAGCATTCCTTTTTAATACCCTAATGTAATATTATTAATAATTTAGTGCTTGGTTGCAGGCAATCTTTTTGTTTTTTCTTCTTTGTTTCTGAAAACCTGCAGCTGATCTTCTGACTCATAAAATTACATATTTATTTTGTTCTAATACAGCACCATAGAAAACAATGGCCTGCGGCTGAAGTCTTCTTTTTCCTGCCCAGTCCTTACAACAATTATTCCATTACAATTACAATTATTCCACAATTCCATCCATCTGTGATGATTAGATTCCTTTGTCAAGCAGTAGCTCCTTTGGCTTCCTCTGCTGTTTTTTTATAGTATGAGAACTGGCTTCTCAACTGAAATATTTAAAGATGACATAATTCAGAGAGAGAAAAAAAAACCTTGCTTTCCATTTGGAAAGTCTAATCTAAATTCAGCTAGGCTGGATTTAGAAAAAAGATCTGTCTGTCTCTCTGTCTGTCTCTATCTGATAAGTCAGCCTCACCTCAACATTTCCAGTTGAAAAAATATAAATGCCCTTCTAGCTGCATACAATTATTCACAACAATGCTGTGTATATTGTGGGAAATGGTTGGTTCAGCCCTTTAAGATAGATTTCCTACTTCTCCCCACCCTAAAAAATATCAAGACCAAGATTGCCATAAACCATAAAACTTGTCATGCCCTGGGATTTTTCTGAATCTGAGGTAAGCCTAGCTGCATACAATGTTTGCTCATATGTAAGTTTTGTTTGCTATGATAAAATATTTACTTTCACAGTTGCCTTCTGATGATAAAACTGGGTTCACCAGTGCTCTTAGTTTCTCTAATTTTTTGGCACAAAATGTGAAAACATTTGCAAACCAGCTTCTCAGTTCCTTTTATTTCCATTTGCATTTATATAGATAAATGCACACTTTTCATTTTATATAAGTAGTAATTATGATGTTTAAGGAATCTCATTATTGCCAGATAATATCATATTATGGCTGCCACATTCAAATAATAAGAAAGTTCTATTTATCACTGTTTGGTAGTTATTCTACAAAGCCAAATGTTCATATCATACTACAATATTTGAATGTTTAATGCATCATTGTACATCCTCATTTAATCTGATTTTAAACACGTTTGATTGCTATGGAACTTATTGTCAAGACAGAACTAGAATTGTAAGAAATAATACTGGGCTTACTTAATGAGAACCTATGTTGCCTTCTGAGTCAAATTATATTGATAACACTTTGAAATTTACTCAACCTGCTTCTGTCTTCTCAAGCAAGTCGAGTGTCACTTTCTATTCCAAAATTAGACACGTATTTCAGCCATCTGATGGCACTTTCTCTTTTAACTAGCTGTTGTGTTTCTCAGGTGTTCTGGCTAGTTAAATAATTGCAGTTTTTGGTAAGGGACAATGGAACATCTACCGACAGATATAGACACTACTTGAAACAAACTTAATGGTGTCAATCATTAGGGACTCACTCAACTAAGCTTTAATGTACTGAAGAGTTTGGTTTTACTCTGAGTCTGATGCTGTTCTAGCAGTGTAAGCTATTGTTAATTGTTTGGTCTTGTATCAGAGGAAAATCACTCTGGGAACAATTATTGTTTTGACTGCTTTTAGTTTCCTATCACTATGTTGATTTGCATGGATTATTTTTCCATTTGCATTCATTTATAATAATTAAAAAAAATATATCCACCACACCACAGGAAAATGTACTAGCTAATTTCTATTTATAATAGACCTATTAAAATTCTTATCATGAATTTCAAATAATTGAAATTATATGCCTGTGGAAAGCAGCTCTTAAGTTGAACTTCTCTGATTGATTTTACTTGCTTATTAACTAAATCTCATTTATATCATGGAAATAATCTTAAGAACTTCCAGCACATTTTTTTTTCTATTGATAAACAATTCATTCTTAATCATCTTGATTTTGGCAACAAATAAGATCGTACTCCTATTCTTCTGTCTAATGGTAGATTTAAGATCATAGTTCAATGTTAATTAGCATTTAGAGTTTTAACTGTTTAATTAAAAGGATTACAGTTTGATTTCCAAATTATAAAACTTACGGCATTTTTGCAATGCAGTTAAGCTCACATATAAAAGATATAGTATCTCTTTCTAATTTCCTTCCATGTCATTTCCCCATCAATCTCTCCCTATTTTTACCATAGTCATCTTAGAGATAAAATGCTTCATCAGATTCTATCTGATATTAATTTTTTCCATAGTTTTCAATCATATTTCAAAACTAAACCTGAAGTGGTATACACCCATATGAGATGCCATTCAAGGTTACAGTGAAAGTAATTGTGATAATCTGTTTTGTTTGATTTTCTCTTCACATTCAACTTCCTACTTAGATAATTTTAGGTTCCAGCTAGTTTATGAATTTCTCATATGGGTTCATAGAAGAAGTAAAGGAGCTTTAGGATGAAATGTTGATGATGACATCCTTCTTTATATACTTACATCAAACATTGGGTCAAACATAAAATCACAATATTTACATGAAACTGTCACCACTCATATCATTTTGGCATTATTATGGTTTACTGCAGGTATGTTAAAATCTGATGGAATGCTTCAGAGCTGTATCTAATCGCATCCTATTAAAAATGGAATCCTAGTGTTAGATATTCCCCTTGTATTCCAATAGTTAGGTGTGATTTTATTAAGATGTGAATACTTACCTGGAGTAATCCAGATCAATTAGAAAGCTGACTTGAATCAGAATGTTGTGTTGGTTTGGATAATCCAGATCCTACTCTATTTTCAAGTGGACTCAATTCAAAATTATGATTTAAAGCTTTAAATCGGATTCAGATTCTGCCAGGTTTGCCTCAGGTCATTAACTTTCGTGGTTTTGCAATTGTGAACTGTAAATTGATGTAGAATAAGATTGAGGAAATGGCTTGAATAGGTCAAACCAAACTTAATGGAACATAATTCAATATCGGTGTGCTTATTTTTGTTTTAAGTGTCAAATGTAATCGTATTTTTTATTTCCTTCCTGCAAAATAATTTGAATACTTATATGCTTGGCCCTTGACTTTCTTTCTTTTGCACTTCCTTGCATGTAGACAATAAATATTCCAAGTTTGTGCCAGTTGTAATTTATGTCCATTAGTTGTGAGCCAAATCCAGTGACAGAATGACATTATTTTCAGTAAACAATAAAGTAATAATGATTCCTCTGGTTGGATTTCATTATAGAATATCCACAAGGCAATGAGAGAGTAAAAACCAAATAAACATTTTATTTCCAAAGACTGCTATTTATTCTAACATTTTCTCAGACTGAAAATATTTTTTCTTCAATCACTGAGAATCAAATTAGACAGCTTGTTAGTGAAACCTAGTATTTCATTAGCAATTTAAATTTGTGGTGGTGGTGGTGAGAATTAAAAATATTCAGTGTTTGATTGCTAATGTATTAGCAATTGTGGTTCTCTTTTTCTCTGTTAATTCTTATATGGACCTTTCTACTTTTTTAATGTACCCTTCCATTGCTTCCATTGCTAACTCTAGCCCTCTTGTAGGGTTTAACATTGTTGAATATCACCAAGAATAAGTGTTGAAAAGAAAGCAATTGGACATCATCTTCAAGCACACATTAAAATTGTGTTTGCACATCCCTATGCAAGGCTATTTGACAACCTAATTCTGGAAAACACCATCCCATCCTATAGAAGATCGTAGAGCACATGAACTTCAGGTGATGGCAAATATAGTGAAAAGTTGAAAACTCTTTCACATCGATTTTACTTCCTTAGGACTTCATGCAAAGTGGTTTTCTTAGCAAGAATATGGAAATGGTTTGGTATTGATTTCTGGAATTATTTCCTCTGTTTCCCATTACAGCCTCCAGCCTTTTCTTTTCCTGGTGGATTCTGTGCTAAATACTAATTAGATAGCATTCGGCTTAGCTTCAAAGCCCAGATAAGATCAGCAAAGTATTGTTGCCTGTTGTAGACTAACTATAATACTCATAAGCTTTTGAAATCTTTTATTTAGCAACTTATTAGAAGAGATGTATCTGTTAGAAGAGTTCTTGTTTCCATCTGGATTTCATTAAAACAATTTATTTCTCTTTCAGTTAGGTAATTACAATAAACTAAGGGTTGGCAAAGCTATTGAAAGAGATATGCCCTGTTAGTGATGTAAAAGCAAACTTTTTGGCTTCTGTATAACAGCCGAGTGCCTGCCAGAAATAAGAAAACACTGAGAATATTAAAATCCATGCCATTCAAGTGTTCTGAACTGAAATATATATAAAAAGTGCTTAATTATGGTCTTGACAAGTAAACAAAACTTGCACCATAAAGTTGATCGATTGTCAGTAGGCTTGCTAAGAGCAGAGAAAAATCAATACAGGATTTATGTCTTCCACTGTCCACAGATAGGTAGATTTTTCACAAAGACAAACTGATCAGAAAGATGGGAGACTTGCATGAAATGAAATATGTTCTAAGAACACAATTATCGAAGTAGTCCATCTTTTAATCCTCAGTTTGGAGTCCTAGCATCAAATGGATGACCTGAAATCAGAACTTCTTAGGGGATTGGTGTTTTGAACCTCTTCAATTGCTGAGAATTTTTCATATGATATCCAAAGTCAAACAGTTAGCTGGTCCTATCTACAGCCTCTGTAAGAAGAAAATTATCTAAGGTTTGCTCTAACATTTTCTTTACAGCAAAATTTTCAGAAACAGAGAACTTGTATGAACACCCCGCCCCCAGGCTCATGAATTAATTAGGGCATTTTTTGGAAACTTCACACACAATAAATGTCTAAGAATATAGCACTAGCACTAACACTTAGACTTATATACCACTTCACAGTGCTTTACAGCCCACTCCAGCAGTTTACAGAGTCAGCATATTGCCCCAAACAATCTGGGTCCTTATTTTACCCACCTCGGAAGGATGGAAGGTTGAATACAGATACGGTAGTTATAGCCTAATATTTGAAGAATATGAATCTGAATAAATTAAATTATTATTGGAAATCTAAATTTATGAAATTAATTGGATTATATATTTATCCTAAATGAGATTCATGAAATCCCATAGCTATTGCTTATGCCTTTGTTTTATACATAGGTTAGCTCTTCATATTGATTTACAAAGGCTCATGATTATAAACAATATATATCTGGAGATGGTAGCTGATGATTAATAAACTCTGATGTTTTGCTAATTGCCATACCTGTAGTATTCTTAATCGTATCCACTTTTTAAATGTATTGTTTCTGTTGTGCATTATAGCTAAGCCCAGAAAAAACATAACCACTATGAATAATATGCTTTGTATCTTCTTAAACTTTTAAGAAACAGTGGAAACCAAGATGAAATATTTTTGGTGCAGTATCTCTTTTGTTTTACCTGCTACAACAAAATGCTGATTTTTTATTCCTGTTAGGAAAAAATACGTTTGCAGTCCTTGGAGGTTTCAAGTATTTCTACAAGTAATTTATTGCAGAGATAAAATTTGATTCAGGTCTCCCTCATTCGATAACACAACTTATTGAATATCTACTCATCTTAAGTTCTGTTAGTCAGATAAGTGATCTTTGGAATATAATGCAGAAAGCTTTTTCTGTGTGGATGTATTTTCAAGATACCTCATTAAATATGGGCATAACATAAGTGGTGGGTTCCCACCGGTTCGCTCTGGATCCTGCGAAATGGTAGTAGCAGCGGTGGGAGGCTCTGTCCACCCACCTGGATATCATCACGGATGATCTGCGCAGAAGCACCATGTGTGAGTGCTCCCGTTGCGAAATGGTACCGAAGGTAAGTGGAACCCACCACTGGTGTAACACTCTGTATTCTAGGACAGAATTTCCCAACCTTTATGGACTGGTGTGGGGGAGAGGGGATGGTTCTGTGTGAGCAGTGGGCAAGTATGCGTGCAGCTTCATTTGCATGAGTGGCAGGCACATGCACTGGCTGCTCGCGCAAATGCAGCATTCAAGCATGTGCTCGCTCACACAAGTGTTCACTCACCCACCATCTCTGCGGCCTGGTTCCAAATGGCTTAAGGCCCAGTAGTGGGCCAATGCCTGGGGATCTCTGCCCTAGGACAACATGTATAGGTTTATATACAAGACAGAATAAAGATATAGCTTATTTGGTTTTGGCTTAGTGTGTTGCTGAATCCAGTCATGAAACTTCATAAATAAGATCAAAGACTCCCTCTCCACAAATATTTTTGTATAAGTATTAACATATGGAAGTTTGAGGATATATCCTGCAACAGTTCTAGTGGCTTTTCCATTCACAATGGAAAGACAAAGCAACTATTTACAACGTGCTACATGCTGTCTCCATCTTTTCTTCCAGCAAGCTATTTCTAACTCCCCCTTTTTGTTCTTTTTCTAGGCAAGCAGAAAAAGAATGCTATTCTACAGCCACCCATAATAATTATTTTTTTAAGAAAAGCTATAAGGCCCATTAGGTTTCCAGGGACATTCGTTGAAATAACAATAATGTTGCAGAAGTGTGCTTTGATTTGCAGCATGCCAGCTTCCCTTCTGTAAAATTTATACTTTCTTTTTATGATTCTGTGAGGCAAATTCAGCCCTTTTTAGAGAAGCTGAATTTAATAAGGAGCCCTTTATCTATTTTGGAAAATGTCTTGAAAATGATAAAATCTGTAGCAGTAAGCTATTTTATGTCACCCACTGGTGTATTCCTATTCAATAAATATTAAATATACATACAGAGGAATAGGGATGCTTTACCTCCCTGGCTGACAGCTAAATCAGAACTTTATAGTGTTTTCATTAAGACACCACTGAATACTTAGCCCTAAATAACTAGTATATTTTGACACATCAACCTTGCAGCATCTCTTGTAGGATACTACATTAAATAAAGAAATATACTATGTTCAAAATTTCTAATAAAAATGAATCTAATAAAAAAGTAATCAAATTCATTTTATTCAAATAATTGAAAGAACTTTGAATACTTTTGAATACAATTTTAAATAATTCCAAGTAATTCCAAATGAAGTCTGGATGGGGTGGCACTATCCCAGATAGACTGGGGTGATCTCAGAGGTCTTCCTGCACTCATGACTCCCACTCAAAGAACAGGTGGTAGTCATTACTAGGAAGACCTTTGAGCAACTTCACATTGTGCACCAGTTGCGCCTTTAACTGGATCCTGAGGCCCTGCGCGTGGTCATCTCTTGGCTGGATTACTGCAACACACTCTACATGGAGTTGCCCTTGAAGAACATTCTGAAACTGCAGCTGGTGTAGAATTCAGTGGCATGCACAATTCTGGGAGCTCCTATGGCTGCACATATAGCACTTCACAAACTGCATTGGTTGCCAGTTTGCTTCTGGATCCAATTCAAGGTGTTGAATTCAAAGCACCATATGACATGGGTCCAGATTATCTGAGCACCTGAATTTCACCAATGGGACAAGCCAGAAGTGCCAGTGGAAGAGGCTTGCTATGGATCCCATTTACTAAGGAACTGAAGCAGGCAGGATTAAGAAGAACAGCCTTTTCTGCTGTGGCTCCATCCCTGTGGAACATTCTATCACCAGAGGTAAGAACTGCCTTCTCCCTTTAGACCTTTCTGAAGGGTATCGAAATCTTGGTTTGCTGATTGGCCTGAGGCCCTGTGCAGGACACTCACCACTGCAGGTGGCTGATAGAGTAAGAAGATCTCATCCCTATTCAATCCATCTCTTAGCTCTTTTAGGCATGGTTTTAGTGCTGTTTTAATAATATTTTAATATTGGTTTGTTTTAATGTTTTAATATTTTATCTGAAAGATCCTTGGACCTCTCTGAACTTGGTTGTTTTCTTGCAGATGTTTCATTACCTAAACTAGGTAACAGTATTGGTAATCAGTACTAGCACTGTGATGTTACTTAGTTTGGGTACTGAAACAAAATCAGAGAGCACCAAGGACCCCTTATTTCATCCCTGAACTACAAATATCCTCCTTTATTGGTACCACATATGGGCTTCAAATGCTTCGGTAAGCATGCAAATAGGGAAAGATTTGCCTGTAGGCACATTTCTACCAGGAACAACTTCTCTTCCTGCATGAATGCATGCCCTACCTACCAGTGTCAGATACAAACCTCCAATTAACTGCACAGCTGGATGGAAAATAGCCCAAGAATGTGGACAGTAAATGAGACGCACACCTCAGAAGATTACCCTTGATGATCTTACCTAGTTTGGGAGGTGTACTGTGTGTGAGCTAGGCACTAAAAATAAACCTTGATTTAAACTATGGACACAATATTTTGCACGTTAGCATAGTTCATTGGATTTTGGTGTTTATTTATTTTGTAAAAATACTTCAGTAAAAACAAAGTACTTGGGTGAAAAACCAATGGATTCCCCCAGAGCTATAGAATCCATTGGGAAGGATTTATAAGCTGTATCTGCTGTGTTATTTTGTGCTGTAACAATCTTAAAGCAGATTACTTTGGCAGGCAAACTGTTGCAGGAGCATTACCACCATAGAAATGTTCCAGTCACACTAGTAATTACCCATCTAATGTGTGAAGGCAGGCTTTAAAATGAGAGTCTCTGATGATTTAAGTGAACAGTATATTGCAGGATGTGGGGTGGTTGTGGAATTGGCATGTCATAAATAGAAAGCACAAGAGATTGATTACAAATACTTTTTTACAACTTTTACAGCATTACCATTTTTGGTTTGTATTTGAATCTACAATTAAATTTGTATGCTGGGGGAAAATAATGACTGATAATGAAATTAGAAATGAGAACAACAATGTACATCCTTACCACAATAATTTGAATTTTGACATGAAATTGCATCTCCTCTGCATCTGTTATGCATTCACAATAGAGCTCTCATTGTTGGACTTAATACTAATTTATTCCTATGCTTCATCCATGCAAATACAGAAGGAATTTTGACTTTATGGCCTAGGCAGAAAACAATAATTTTGTCATTTTAATTGCCTATCCAGCTTTATTCAAATGAAATGGCCCTACTCGAATGTCTCACAAAATATTAGCCACATGTTTATTTGAGAGCAGTAATATATTATTTCTACTTTATTTTATGCACATTGAAATAAATAAAAAAATTGAGTTATAATCTCTTAATTTTTGTACTTCAGGGTTTAAATCTGTTTTATATGTAAGTCAACCAATATTTGTCAATATTTAAAATTAGGCAAAACTGAACATTTCTATGATTTGATAATATGCAGTCAAGCCATTGTCAAGTCTTAACACATAAATAGATTCTCCCCATGACAATCTCTCACTATCTGGTCATCATTGTATGCTGCTTTCTTTCTTAGAATTTTACAATATAAATCAAAGTAGTAACCAATAAAATGTGTTCTATTTTTTTTTTTTAATACTAATAAGTTTTATCTCTGTTTTCTAAACTGACACCTTTCTTTCACGATAACAGTGCAATGAAGATCTTTTATGTTAAACAAACAAATAAATGCTTCAGATGTTTACCTGAATATGTGAAGCCCATTAAATCATATGTAGCAGGTTTCCTCAAATTTGGCAGATTCAAAAAGATATGGATCTCAACTTCCAAAATTCCCCAGCCAGGATCATCCATGACTAGAAATCTTAGAAATTCAATAACTGAATAGTCTCAAGACTTCAAAGAAGAAATGGAGAGAAGGAAAAGACCCCAGGAACCTTATTAAAGTCATAAATTTATTAAGATCTTGGGTAGCAATACCTTCAGGTGAGCCTTCAGATCTCACTTAGAAGGTGCAATGTGTGATATGGGGGTGAACATATAAGAATATCATGTGCTAGCATTACTTTCTGGTATGATGGAAAGCATGTTAAAGAAAACAACTACCATAGAAACTATTGGTAGCTCAGGTTATATAAAAAAACAAGATAAATAACCGAAAACCTAAGGATCTTAAGGTAGAAAAAAATGTAAGGCTCTTTTGTCAGGCAAATTATTATTATTATGGTTTATTGTCAGCCAGATGTTTGGACTGCATTTGGCATTTTATCAACCTATTGCTTAGTCAGTCAGATGTTTAGACTGGATTTGGTATTTCTATTAACCTATGGAGTCCTTCCCAAGGACCTGGGATAGGCAGATATTCTTGTTTAATGGTATTAAAGTGATTGTCAAAGGATGTAAACTGCTCCAAGTAAAGCTGTCTTTTGCAATTGTCTGTTTTTCATTAGGCCAATGGCATTCTAGTGCTACTCCAGATATTTTGAGATTGTGTTTTGTGTGTGTGTGTGTGTGTGTGTGTGAATTCTGCCTCCTATTTTCCTCACAACAACAACCCTGTGAGGTGGGTTGGGCTGAGAGAGTGTAACTGTCCCAAAGTCATCTAGCCAGCTTTTATGCTTAGAACCCAAAATGTTCTGGTTCCTAGGTAAGAGCCTTAACAAGACTGAGCAGTTCATTCATTATTACTAATTGATAAGTTATGAAGACAGTGGATTTTTGACATTTGAACAATAATGGAAACCATAGCTGTGCCAAGATTTCTATGACAAATCTCAATATCTTTTTAAAAAAATAAAGTACGCTGATGAGAGAATGTTATCTAGAGTATTTATAAGCTAGGCATACTTGAGCCGAGGTGGCGCAGCGGTCTAAAGCACCCTGCTATTAACACCAGATGCCTGCAATTATTGCAGGCTCGAATC
>JANHFK010006025.1:6690-17042 GCA_036250565.1 Sibynophis collaris
GGTCTAGCATAATACATATTAAATCTACCTCGTAACCTCCTCGCTTGGGTTTAATTTAAATGGGTTTTTAAAATAATTAGGGAAGGTTCTTAAAGGGTTTTTTAAGGATTTTAAATAGATTTTATTTGGGGGAACAGTCTAGTTTAATTGAATTTTATTATATCTTAACTTTTGTATCTCTATGTTTTTTAAATTTGACTGTGAACCGCCCCAAGTCCTTCCAGGAATTGGGCGGTATAGAAATTCAATAAAATAAAAATAAATAAATTGTAGTTTTAACTATGGTATCATGGGTTAAATATGTTGTGGGTTTTGTTTTGCTGTCTTGTGAGATGGGGAACCATACAAATAAATGAATGAATGAATGAGAAAAAAGGATAAATGAAAATTATACCAAAGATAGCTTTAAAGAAATACCTACATACCATCTGAAATGTTACAAATGTTATATATCTGATTGCCTCCAAAATTAATTTAGGTCTGAAGCCTCGGGGTAATTTGTGCCTTACAAAACTTTAAGTGAGTCTCCTTTAGATGTTCTTATAAAAGAGCCACCAAATAGTTGAAGAGACAAATCATTTACTATATGTGGAGCAACATCACAATTGTGTTTCATTTCAATTCAGTTAAATTTAAACTTAGTTTTATTTTTTCTCATCCTTTTTTAAAATCCTATTCTTATTTATCTCCTCTAATGAATCATTAGTGCCAACTCAAAGGACAAGAGTGAGATTCAGTTCAAAAAATTTCTGAAACATTTGAAATAAATATTAACAACGAAACAATTCAGCTGTTGATTTAGCAAAATAAAGCTTGATAACTTTTCTCTGTAAGACTCTAAATATTAGGACCTATTAAAGAACATCTTCAGATTGCTTCATTAATAGGATTTCATTATACATTTTGTTCAGAATATCAGATCTTGGAAATTAATAGAATAACAGAGTTGGAAATGACATTGGAAGTGTTCTAGTCCAATCCCCTTCTCAGGCAGGAAACCCTACACAGTTTCAGACAATAGTTGTCCAATTGCGTCTTTAAAACTTCCAGTGTTGGACCATCCACAACTTCTGGAGGCAGGTTGTTCCACTGATTAATTGTTCTAACAGTCAGGAAATTTCTCCTTAGTTCTAGGTTGCTTCTCTCCTTGATTATTTTCCATCCATTGCTTTTTGTCCTGCCTTCAAGTGCTTTGGAGAATAGATTGACTCCCTTTTTTTTTGTGGCAGCCCCTGAGATATTGTAACACTGATATCATATCACCCCTAGTCCTTCTTTTTATTAATACCCAATTTCTGCAACAGTTCTTTATATGTTTAAGCCTCCAGTTCCCTAATCACCTTTCTTGCTCTTCTCTGCACTCTTTCCAGAGCCTCAACATCTTTTTTATACTGTGGTCACCGGAACTGGATGCAGTATTCCAAGTATGGTCTTACTAAGGCTTTGTAAAGTGATACTAGAACTTCACATGCTTCTATCCCTCTATTAATGATTCTACACCTCTATTAATTATTAATGATTGATTATATCCATCTATTAATGCAGTCTAGGATTGCATTGCATTTGCTTAATAAAGAGATTTTAGATTTCAAGATATTGCACATATTTATTATGAAATGTACCAAATGAATACATAGTAATTAAAAAGGAAATCATCCTACTGAAAAATAAAGAGCTGAAATGACTAGCAATTTTCTCACCCTTATTGTATTGCTCAATGGAACAATGTTCTATTTTCAATCAGTCCAAATTATTCATTTTATTCCCTTTTGGGAAGGGAAAACAACACTGTTCCACATCAATTAGAATTGTAGCTTTGGGGTCATGTCTTTTTAATTAATCTGTCCGCATTTTGATACAATGCTAGCCTGGTCTGGATTATTTTCCTATTCATTCTGCTATGACTTATTTCAGTAGTCATGTTTGAAAATAAAAAGTTTATTTTAGCATGACTTTTACATTAAGCTGTTCATCAGTCAGTTAGTGCCAGATGCCAAATAAATAAATAAATAAGTCATGCAGTAAACAGCAATATGTTCACAAAATTTATTGCCTGATAAAAACATAGATGCCATTTCAAATTTGATCAATCTCTATGTGTTCCTCCATATTTAGTCTTTAGACCAGATACATTTCAACAGTAAATTGGCCAGCAGTTATGTATTTGGTCCCATGTTGTTCATAAATTGTTGTATCCCTGCCCTTTCTCTTCTTTGTCTGAGTGCCCCATTTCACTCTCCAACATAGATGCATCTCTTTCCCATTCTGTCTTGTGCTCATTCTTAGTGCCCGTAATAAGCATTCTCAGGAGACACAAGTGGGGTAAATTATGACATTTGTGATTACATTATCATGTAAGGGAAGCAACTTAAACAGACAATATGACACAAAGATAGAACTATGACATATTGTGTCATTTTAACAGCTTTGGGTTACCAGAATTCACATAAAAAAGGTTCTTAATATTTCAATAAGAATTTTTATATTAAACTATATTTCATATCAATTCCCCCCCTTATCTACTGTTTAATGCCAATGTGTGACCAATATAAAGTTTTTGGGGAGTTATGTACCTGGTATATCTACCACATTCCACAACAGATCCATAACAGATCATGCCAGACTAATCTTATTGCATTCTTTGACAAAGTGACCAAATTAGTGGACCAAAGGAATACTGTTGATATAATTTACTTGGACTTCAGTAAGGCATTTGATAAAGTAGACCATAACCTACTACTAGATAAAGTAGAAAAATGTGGGTTAGATAGATGGATTTGTAACTGACTGACCAACCGTACTCAACGTGTAATCCTCAATGGAACTGCATCTACATGGAGGGAAGTATGCAGTGGAGTACTCCAAGGCTCTGTTTTAGGCCCAGTGCTCTTCAACACCATTTTGTGCTTGAGAAATTAGGAGGGGGGATTTGGTAGAGGAAATGTAGTTAAACATAATAGCATTCTTCTTTTTGGTCAAGGTCATGGTATTCCTGCATCTGGAAGAGAAGTGGTTGAAGTGGTGTCTCAAGTTGGGACAGATTGTGATTGGACCAGGTGATGGACTGATGGGTGCAGGGGTTGGATTTGGTTTTTTGATTTACTGAGGGAAAACCCGGAGCTCTCAGATTTGGGTTTTCCAGATGTGCCAGGATACCTGCTCTAATAAATGGGAACTTTGAGAAACTGCCTGTCTCTGAGTTTTTAATTAGAGTTGGGTTCTTCTGGAATGCTGACATTAACCTGAATCTCTAAATAGTTAACGGCACCCCAAAAGGGGGCTTTCCGGGGTGCTGAGCTCCAGCACCAACCTAAAACTCTGGTGGTGCAAAGACTCAGTGAAGATGGAGGAGAGAGAGGAGATCACAGAAGGAGCCATGGGAACAGATATCAGAGGATTCATTGAGACCAGTATTCTCCTTCTGAACACGTGGTGTGAGCTCTTGAAGCTGCAGAGACAACATGAAGGCTAGGCACTCTGCCCAAGGAGACAGATTCCTGGAAAAGTTGCCAGTCTGATCCAACTCTAGAAATGGGACTAGAAGAAAGACCGCCTGAATATCGTTCCAACTCCAGCCCAATGAAGTCATCCCATGAGCCAAAATGGAGAGATGTGACAACTTTGGGGTCTGAAAGCTCCCAAGACTGGAACCTGTTGCCTCCGTCTTGAAGCCAATGATTGACCAGGCTCCTGTAGCATTTTGAGTGGCTTGAAGTGGGAAGTTATGCACTGTGGTCCCAACCTCCTCAAGTGAGATGGAGCTTAACACAACCCATGTTCACTTTTCCTGATCCAGGACCTGGCAGTGGAACTAGCATATCTTTCTACTCAGCCAGGGATGACTGAGGGATTGGATCGGCACAGCAGGGTCAAGCAGCAGAAGGGGGACAGCAGATGCAGTCAGCATGGGGAATGCCACAATTGCCAGCTGCCCCCACCAACCTGCTTTCATGCTACCCTCTGCGGAATGTATACCCCCTGGCTGGGGATTCTATCCCAGCCATGGGTGGGTCCAGTGCCAGTGGATGCCAGCACTGTCTGCTCCTCATTTTTTGGGATCCCCTTGGGCCCAATATGCCCCAATGATCCCGGCACAGCAGTGGGGTCTGATTCAGCAGCTGGCTGGAGTCTCCCCCATTGCAGCTCAGCAACCAGCACAACAGCCAACCCCTGTCCAGCAGCCAGCAGCAGCGCCACCACAGATTCCAGCTCAGCCGTGGGTGTTCGTCCTGACATAGCGCATCAGCAGATCCACTGCAGCTCACCAGCAGGTCTCTGCCCCGCCACCATTTGCTGTGGCAATTCCACTGGCAAGGCCATGCCACCCCAGTTTAGAGCAACATTTGATGGTAAGCCTACCAAACTGGCTTACTTCCTCAGCCAAAGCTGGGCTCATATAGATCAGTCTGGAGAACAATATGAAACAGATTGTGATTTAGTATCTGCGATTACAGATGGGATGAATGAATGAGATGTTTCTGACTGGATAATCCAGCTAAACAATGAGGGGGCTGCTGAACTAAATGATGCTGAAGATTTTATTGATCTGCTCTGGGCCAGATTTGAAGACCTTGACCGGATCAATGAGAATGAAGCCAAAATAAAGGTGATGAAGCAAGGTAATTGTCCCATAAAAGAGTTTGTACAGGAGTTTAGACAGGTCGCAGGGAATCTTGGGCATTGGCCAGACCGGATACTTCTATACTATTTGATCAGGAAGTCAGAAAAGCCTGTGATCAAGAAGTCAGAAAAGCCTGTGGCATCCAAGGGGTGCCAGAGCACCTACAAGACTGTTATACCATGTCCATAACTCTGGATAGAGAAATTCACCCACATTGCAAACCTATAGCTGAGAAGCCTCCAAGAAGGACTTTGGCTAGACGTCCTCTAACTAAGCCTGCTGAGGCCCCTCCTAATCAATTTACAGGGGTTATCAAATGCTACTATTGTGGACAAGCAGGTCATTGGCCTTCTGAGTGTCTGGCATTTGCGCTGGTTCCACAACAACATCCTGCCACGCTGCCAGAGGCAGAAGGGCTCCACAAAAGCCCCCACATACCAGACAAGCCATAGAGGTTCCCCTCCCCACCGAAGAGAGCAAGGAACCTCTGGCCAAAGGAGCCCTTCCCGGCAAGGCTAATGATGAAGATGACTCAATGGTGAGTGCAGCCATCCCACTTTTTCAATTAAAGTGAAACTGGTGGTACCTGAGCCTGGGGAGCAAGGAGAATTAGATGCAGTAATAGATACAGGCTGTACCAGATGTTTAATTGGGCTTCCAATCGTTGAACAATTAGGGATAAAAACTAGAGCCCTAAAATGCCCAATTAAGTTTGAATAGGTAGATGAAACATTAATTGGAGGAGTCCCAGCCACCCAAATTATAGAACTGGTTAGATTAGAAATGGGAAGACATAGTGAACTTACATGATTTATAGTAGTGCCAAAGATGTCAGAATCTGTCATATTGGGCCTTGCTTGGCTTGACAAATGGGCCTCTATGATTAAATGGGAAGATGGATACTGGAAGATCATAATTGGCATCGGCCCACTATCCCTTGTTCCTCCTCACAAGAGACTGCCAATCAATAGGGGCCAACCGCCAGAAACAGCCACCATTTCAAACTTACCTCCAGGTGAACCCCAGATTAGAAGACAATTCTGGTGGCCAAGGATGAAAACTGACATAGAGGACTATATTAAAAGCTGTGCTATCTGTGCCACCATGAAATCCAAACCAGGGAAACCCCTGGATTTCTCCAGCAAGTGACTGAATCCACAAAACCCTGGGAAAGATTGCAATGGACTTTATTGTTGAACTCCCGGAAAGTGGAAGAAATATGGTGATTTGGACTGTCATTGATATATTCTCCAAACAAGCACACTTCACTGCCTTCAATGGACTACCTTCTGCCAAAAAGCTGGCAAACCTTTTCGTGAAGCACATTTACAGGCTTCATGGCGTCCTGTGGCGAATAATATCAGATTGTGGAGTCCAATTTACTGCTAAGTTCTGGAAGGAGTTCCTGAGGTTCATTGGGTCATCCCAGGGGCTTAGCTCAGCTTTTCATCCAGCTATTAATGGATCTGCAGAATGATCAAACACAATGGTGGAACAATACATTAGATGTTATATAGATTATCAGCAAGAAAACTGGGAGAATTTATTACCATTCGCAGAACTGGCTTATAATAATGCAGTACATAGTAGTACAAGGTTGACTCCTTTTCAAATAACTACTGGCATGGATTTTGTGCCTATGCCTGAATTGCCTAGAGAACCACCCACTTCCATGTCCCTAACAGAATGGATAATCTCATTGCAAAAAGGGTGGGAGAATATTAAGATAGCTGTAGCAGAAGCAGCTGAGAAATATAAAAAACAGGCAGACAAGCACAGGTCTCTCTAACCTTTTTGAATAGGAGACAAAGTGTATTTGTCAACTAAATACCTAAGATTGAGGTTACCTAGCAAGAAATTCAGACCTAAATCCCTCGGTCCTTTTCCTATAGTGAAAGTGATTAACCCTGTAACTGTCCAACTTAGCCTCCCTCAAATACTAGGGAAAGTACATCCAGTGTTTCACAGCAGCTTATTGAAACCAGCAGTAGGATCTACTTTAAGACCCATACCAGCTGCTCCTCCCAAAGCTATGATAGTACAAGGTGAAACTCATTATGAAGTTAAGAAGATTCTTGATTCTAGACTGCAATGGGGGCGGTTACAGTATTTAGAACTTTGGAAAGGGTACCCTCTATCAGAAGCCACTTGGGTAAAAAGTTGGGATGTGAAAACTCATAGACTAGTGAAAGAGTTTCATGATAAATTTCCTGAAAAGCCAAAGGTCCTCCTAGAGTGGGGAGAGGGGGTTAAGTGGTTTGATGAACAATGCATTAACCTTTGTGTGTGTGTTTTGTCTATTTTATTTTCCAGGGCATGTTTTTTTCTTCGGGGTGGGGGAAGCCTGTCAATTTTGGAAGCCATATTAACACCGGAAGCTTCCACACTGCCACCATCTTGTGCTTGGGAATCTAGGAGGGGGGATTTAGTAGAGGGAATGTAGTTAAACATAATAGCATTCTTCTTTTCAGTCAAGGTCATGGTATTCCTGCATCTGGAGGAGGAGTGGTTGAAGTGGTGTCTCAAGTTGGGATGGATTGTGATTGGACCATGTGATGGACTGATGGATGCAGGGGTTGGATTTGGTTTTTTGATTTAGTGAGGGAAAACTCAGAACTCTCAGATTTGGCTTTTCCCGGATGTGCCAGTATATCTATTCTAATAAATGGGAACTTTGATAAAATGCCTGTCTCAGAGTTTTTATTGGAGTTGGGTTCTTCTGGAATGCTGACAGATAAAACCAAATCCAGGTGTGTAATTAATGTACTTCTATAACTACTAGCTCTATTATTATGCTACAAAATTATGATGACCTCTGATTCCCAATCCAATCAGCCACCTGTACAATATAATTTGGTGACTCTTTTCCACAGAGGAGGTTTTAAATTAACTTTTGCTGCCACCAAATTAACCTTTATTTCAATGTTTAGCTATAGCAGGGACTTGTGGTCTCCAAGACACTTCCTTGTCTTTGAGGAGTATATTTCAATTCTTATTATTAGATTATTCCCCTTTGCTTTATTAGATCTGTTAGTTCAATTACATTTGCTCCCACCAGACATTCAAAAAGAAATACTATAAAGTTCTATAATCAGAGATGGAAAACACTAATTGAATCTGCCTCCAAACTGCAAGTCTTAACAGAAATTCTATTTACATAATTTGAGTTGCCTATTTCAATGAAAAAAGTTTATTAGTGAATTCAAATTTAGTTTAGTTTGACATGCATTATTTCTTTTAACAGTAATAATGACTTTCAGCACAGTAAGATGAGACTAGAGGACAAAGGTTCAGGATTTGTAGGCCTTAACATGTAATTATTCTGTATTCATGATTCCAGCATTCCTTTACTCTTGTATTACTGTTAAGAACTGCAATCAACCTTTTCCTTCCTTTTTTTTCTTTTGAAAGCTCAAAGTAATCTTAGGCATAGTTTTGGGTTATCCCAGGTTTCTTGCCTTAGAAATTTCAGTGTCCATACTGAGACTGTCCAGGCCAGAGCAGCTCATGGGTGTCATGTCTTCCATCATTCTGCTTGAACTATTACATAGCCTATGCTTGCTGCAGGGTAAATGTTAGATTTGGTTTGCTTGATAATGACATGAAGGTAGAAAAGTCACATATAATTCAACTGTGCTAAACAGATTATTCTCTGATCACTTTTGCACTTCAGTTAGCTGACATCTAATCAAAGTTGCAAGGATACAAGCAATACACTTATAAAATCAGGGAGTAGACAACATGATTATAGGGGAAGGCTCACCAAGGTTAAAGTTGTAGTATTACAGTCAGGTTATAGGACTAAGAAGAGTCAAGATAATTACAAGGTAAGCCGGTTCAAAATCAAAGTCAAAATAAGTATAGGAATTCACTGAATTATAGAATTGAAAGGGCTGTTTAAACCATATTCAATGTGGGGATTCACACCAATGCATAAACGGCTTGAATTTCCGTTAATCAGAAATTTCTTGCCTCAGGAATTCCCATGTCCCTACTGAGACTATCCAGGCCAGAGAAGCTCATGGATGTCATATGCAATTAAATAATGTTTATCAATATTCTGGATAATTGGTGCCATTGCCAAGAATCCTTACAGTTAGAAAGTAGAGTTTTTTCTTGTGTTCAATTAAAATCCACTTTCCTATAAGTTAAATCTACTACTCCACATAAAAGAAAGGAATGAGAGAAAGACAGGCCCTGACTTGTCTTTTATTCAGTTATTTGAAGAGTTAGCATTCAGTTATTTGAAGAGTTATCTTTCTTTCAGTCATCTTTTCTGAAGTTTAAACATATCTAGCTCCCACATCCTTCATTTGTTTCCAGTGTACCTATTCTACTCTAAACCTTTTGTATGTATTTTAACTTTTCCTTAAATTGTGTTGTCTTGTACTAGACACAGTACTAGAAATGATTTTAATGATCTATTTGTACACAATATCCATCTCATAAAAAGATGCATCTAGTCAAACAGTTTGTATTTGAATTCCAGTTATCTGAAAGTGTAATTTGAAAACATTTTTTAGCAGATGTATCATATTTGAGCCTTAAGATGCTATGGTAATTCCTAGATCCTGGGCTTAAAGCTTTCAATTGCAGTCCTGTACAAAAGGAAACTTCAATTGGAATTACTTTTTTTCACAAGAACATGCTGCCTCAGAATTTTGCATCTTAGCAAAAGATAAACGTAAATGAATATAGTTTAGAACTTTTTTGACATTTACAAAATTCAATTAGATTAACAATCCTCTAATTAATGTTTAGAAAGTGTGTTAAGAAAAATAACTAATCCGGGAACTTCACTTCCAGCTGTAGACGCGAGCGGACGTGCCGGGGTGACTTCTAGCCCCGGAGTCCGGCTTACGACCCCCCAGTGGGCTCTTTATGGAGCCAGGGCAGTCCTGGAAGGGTCATCTTCTGTATGGACGGCTTGCTGGAGCCCCCGAATCGACGGCAGTCGTGGGGGGGCTTCCAGCCTCGCCCCAGGCACTGAAGGGTGCTGCAACGCATAGCAGAAATGCTAAATGCGTCCTCGCTGACCAAGTTCCGGGAGAGGCTTCTGAATGCAAGAATGTGGCAGCCAGCTCTGGGTGAGGAAATTTTTTTCGTTTGAAATCTATTAGGTCTCTTCATGTTTTTTGTATATTCAACTGGCTTGAAGATAAAAGGCGGGAGGGGGAATTTGCCCCTCGGATACAAGCAGCGGTTTGAGCTCACTTTTCTCTTTGACTGGAGAAAAGACAGATGGATGATTGAAACCCACTTTCACTTACTTTGAAATGAGACGGACTTGTTTACATTGAAGAAGAGATGGTGATCTAGGCAAAGTGTTTGATGCCTGTTAAAAACTTTTGATTGCTACTCTCCCCCCCCCCATAGAGGAGGGAGGAAGATGGCCAACATCCGCCTTCTTTATTGACAGTTAACTTTCACTTCCTCAGACGCCTTCGAGGAAACTGTCTGGCACAACTTTACACAACAAAGGATCTCTGTGTTGGAAGTGCCTCCCCCATCGAAAGGCTCTCACGCCTCTCCTTTGAAGTGGATTCTCCTAAGAACTCATTTTCTTTTTTTTCCTCTTCTTCTTTGAATGTGAAAAACTGGTTTCTGACTTTTGATTCTGCTGACATCGCCAGACCTGCCTGGCTGCATTCCTTTCCAATGGCCATTTTTAGAGAAAAAGTTTGATGCGTGACTGCTGTGCCTTTTAGACAATGGGTCCAAAAAAGGCAAC
>JANHFK010006026.1:0-11373 GCA_036250565.1 Sibynophis collaris
TTAATTTTTACTTTCTCCTGATTCCCTAGTCATACCAGAAGAGTTCAGATAAAATATTTCAAGCTAGTAATAACTACATCTAGTGATGGCAAACAGAAAATTCAAAAGATTCATTTGACCTTTATGATGCCACAAATCAAGTCAAAAGACTTTAGTCCATTTGACAGATGCATAATGATGTGGTGCAAATTTCCTAATATCATTTTCTCTCTTCCTCTTTATTTAAACATACCAAACTGTAAATTTAGGTAGAGAGCAAGAACCAAAACTCAATGACAAGGAATATGATTTGCATGCAGACAAATCCTAGACTCTATCTCAGAAATCTCTATGACTAGGAAACATGATTTTGAATCCTGGTTAATTCTTTCTTTTAGAGAAAACAACACTGAGTTAGATAATAGCCATACATAATGTAAGGCAGTTTCATATATTGGATAGGGGGAAAAAAAACTAGCTGGAAAATCTGACTGCAATTAATCCATCTGATAATGCTCAGAGCTTCAAGCTTTCCAAAAAAATGCAATATTTCAGCCTTCAATAATCTTCATGACTTTCAGCCCCACCTTTTTAATATCCATCATGTGAGAGTGAAGGACTCTGGGGTTTTTTCAAAGCTTTCTCCATGTTGCAATTAATATCTATGTACACACAGAAAACAGATGAGTTTTCAGAAGATATGAAAATGTGTTCAAGTGAGCCTAAAATAGCAATTCTGCTCCCTTGAGAGGCTTCAAGTACTTTAAGAGTAATGTGAGCAAGGGTCTTCATTGAAAAGAAGAATCATGAAGTTATCTGCCTCTAGAAAAGAGTGTGCCCTGGAATTTAATGTTCTGAACAAAAATGAAATGGCCAATCTCATCCTAATACACTGTTAATGCAGAAAACTGAAAACTTATGAATAATGCTCCTAAAAAGCAATTCAACTAGGTGCATAGCAGTATTTCTCTTTTAACAGTCAACATAATAACTGATGTTGAGAAAATAATGTTTAGAATGTCACGAAAAGAATAAGCACAGACACATCACAGAACCAACTCAGAAAAGAAATGAAGCTTTGGAAATAACCCTTTGTGTGATTCAGACCTGATTTATTTCCATAATAAAGCTGAATATGTTTCAAAAATGTTTTGGGAGAAGTTCATGAAGGCAGCATTTCTCTACGATTAAAACAGCTCCACTTTTTATGGCTACCGTGCAAGTCTGAATAACACTTGTGGCTGCTTTAAGAAGCAGATTTATTTTAATGCGTGGACTTCTAAAGCAGCTACCGTCTCTTTTCAGAGTCATGTAGAAGCCTGGAAAAGTGTGGATACTTTGATGAATAGGAGGCATATATAGCAAGGACTTCTTCTGAATCATTTTCCAACACACATAGCCATTGTCCATTGCACCTCTGAATTCTGGTCTCTGTAATATTTCCATGATGGTTTTCCCATGACTAAGCTTACTACATAATGAAATGTTTTTAACCTGCTCAGTAAAAAATTCTTTCATAGGC
This sequence comes from Sibynophis collaris, assembly GCA_036250565.1. NCBI lineage: Eukaryota > Metazoa > Chordata > Lepidosauria > Squamata > Sibynophiidae > Sibynophis > Sibynophis collaris. Next base: position 1,502 of record JANHFK010006026.1, read on the forward strand.
TGCAATAAGGAAGCATCAAAGTAACTGCAGCTGTTTTACTCTTTGGAAGCATGAACTGAATACAGCAAGTATGGTGGAACCTTTAGAAGGCCTTTTGCCTAGTTCTAACTATCATTTTTAAGTATTTTACTGTGCATAAAATTTTTATTTAAAAAGGAATTCTTGGGCTTTTTGTAAGGTAGGGTAGCAAGGATGAGAAAAAGAAAAAAGCCTAAATTATTCTATATTAGCTGCTAAATTGGCAGAAGTGGGAAAACACATAGAGATGCCACACAGATAAGCAGGCTACAGAGGAAGAACGGCACTTATAGCCTGATCACTTTTAAATATTTAAACCAATGCCTGTAAGTATTAGTCACGCAGCTATTTACTAAATTGTGCAAAATGTATCTCAATTCTGCAGAACTTTAAAAAAAAAGTAAGTTTTGACTCCAAGCTGCTTGCTTGTTTGACCTACATCAGACTAGTCAGCCTTGAACTCACATTCAAAGTGCTAAAAGCAAAACTGACGCTTAGTCGTGTCAATAGGATCTGATCAGAATTGTAACATTTTCCATTAGCACGAGACATAGCAAAGTTAAAGCTTTGAGAGCTGAGAAAATACATGATGATGGTATATATTAACCACAGTAAAGATCTCTGATAGGTAATAATGGTGGATTTCATTAGGCAACAAAGGTTAACCCTCAATTCCCGCAGGGACCCCACCACTCTGCCCTTTCTAAAGTTCCTATTTTTATTTGCAAATCTATTTCAGTAGTTGACTTAATACTCTGTTAAAGATAACCATCCCTTCAAAGCTCTGTAAAACCAAAGAACGATATGTGTTAAAATTTCCTATTTTTCTGGACAAATCTAAAAAGGAAGAAAAATGGAAAGAAATCATACCATACGGTAGATACAAAAACTAATTGTTTATGTTGCCTTTCTAAGCTGCCATGCTCAAAGGAATTTTATCTGTTGTTCTTATTCAGAACAGATAGTTGTTTCATTACAGTTTGGACTGATTCTCTTTTTTAAATATTTCCATTATTGTTCTGACCTAGGCTTCCTGATACAATAAAAGCACACAATTAGTCCCAAAAAACCCTCTTTTTATTTCAATGGCTGTGCATTCCTTTCATTCACAGCACATGCTGAATCACCAAGAGTTTGTAAATAGTCCGACAGAAGTCTGCCACAGTCCTTTGGGTTAAGACTGTTAAGTACCCACCTTTATTTCCCTTGACATGCTGCCAAAGACCTACTTGGCAATTATCTTTGCAAGGCCACACAGAACACAAAGTCAACATGGAGCAGTAGAATTGAAACTGGCCAGCACGAACAACAATTGCTTCCTACAAAGGCCCACATGTCTTTGCTCCTCCTTTATGTCTTATGGGAGGGGCCAATCATCTCCAAGCCTTACTCCCGAGTCGTCCCTTTTGTTTTAACTGTTCTTGCCTTTTGGCAGCTCTGCGCATGAACACACTGGGAACAGGCTCCCCTTGTTCCTCTGCCTCTCTGATGTCTGACTCTGGAGGCTCCGGAGTCTGCACATAACTCCCAGATGGCCCTGGCCACATCTCTGCCTCCAATGCAGAGCCTTTGTCCGAACCTTCCCCAACTCCAAGACTGGCCCATGTTCCTCCCCAGCCTCCTCACTGTCCGACTCTGCTGCCAGCTCCACAGGCTGCCGGCAGACACAACAATTATCCAAGCAACAAATTGAGGCTTTTATCACATGAAGCAGAAGGATGAGTATATGTGATATTTGGCTTTACTGCCTGTTGTGTCTTTATTTTTCCTGTACCATAAACTGTTTCATCTACTGTCCCTCCCTTGCTCTTACATTTTGTGCCTCTTCTTCCTACACCAGTTTTTTTATCAGAAACAAGGTCCACATGGTAATAAATGGCCTTTAACCTGCAGACACTTAAATGATTCAGAACTGCTAAATATATTGATGGAAGGAAGGATGGCACTGGTGAACAAATTCTGCAATACAACACAAGATGGTCATATTGACATCAAAACTTGAAATGATCAGAATAGAAAAAATGAATGTCATATTTTCAAGGAGACGTTTCAGAAGGGTATAGCCATGTTAATTTTCTGAACAACAATAGTATTAAGAGGCCAGTTAATGTATCTGGATGGCCAGGAATGCACAGTGTTCTCTGGTGTAAAATACAGTAGGACTTTGAATAATGTTCCAGGATCTCAGTTCAAAAAGCGATGGAAGGGGTCAGGTCATTTCTTTTACTTGCCAATTTGAATAAAATAAAGCATATCTTAATTAGTCTCTATTATTAATTATTTCTTCCAGTTTTCAGAGGCAGAATGCTCAGGATATAATGCATTTAAATAAGATCATCATCAACCTGGGAATACAATCAATGTTTTAGAGATAAAGGTAATAGCAACAGTGATATTTGTTTTTTAGCAGTGTCACTAAATGTCTTGAGGACATAATATTTTTAAAATAACTGTTTGATTATCATAATACACAGATATGGTTCGACTACACTTTCTATATCTGATGTAATGGCCAGCATCTCAGTCTTAGAAATATACTATTCTCCTTCTAAATTCCACAAGATAAACACATTGAAATAAATTAAATTTGTATGCCCATGATCTTTATACAAAGGAAAAGAAGGAAGGAAGGAAGGAAGGAAGGAAGGAAGGAAGGAAAGAGCAAGGAAGGAAGGGGTGTATTGTTAATAGTAAAGGTTTAGCCTCAGAGAAATCATTCATACCTTATGGAAATGTGAATATACACCTCATTCTAACACAGTTTCTGCTTGTTAAATTTTGGTCTCTCCTGCCTTTTCTTCTGGCTTATTATTGAAAATGTACTTCATTGACAAGCAAGAATTGCATAGTTTGGTTTATCAATTTAAATGAAAGATGAAACTAAGATGATCAACTTTTAAATAAATTTGGCTAGACACAGCATCGTTCATTTTTTTCTCTCCCACTAGTCCAAGTGGCAATCTGTCCTGATTAAGGGTGCAGTTTTTAATGGCATCAAATTCCGACATATGTGTCAGCCTCATTGTGTCCATACAAATAAATTGATAAAGGTGCCCTACAAAGATATGTAGACACACCCACACTTCCCAATGCAACCCACAACACTCTCCTCTTATTCTTTCTTTATCCTAATGTACATGTCTTTTCAAAGATTAAAAAAGACCTGACTTAAGTTAGTTTGATCTTTTTTCATTCACTAGAGAATGCATGTGAATGATTTGTACTACAAATTTATTTGTTTATTTATTGAATTCAAAGGCCACTTTACAACACGCAATACAATAATAAAAAACAGAAGCTTAAAAACAATGCCACCAAAAAAGAAAGTCTGGAAAAAACAGCTAAGAATAGTTCAAAAGACCAGAACACCTCAGAAGAGGTCCATCTGGAGAGAGATGGCTTATTTATAAAGGGTCAGGTTGGGAGCCATACCAATTTTAGAGAACAAGGTGATCCCTAAAATAGCCGTAATAGCTCATCCTTCTGCATTCTGGACAAAGTACATCTTGAAATTGTCTTCAAGAATAATCCTTGAATTAAATAATTTAATTTATTTTAACTTTTCCATGTTTCCCCAAACAATAGTCTGCATTCTTGATATTTGGCTTCTTCCAGGGGTTTTATTAAAGCCAAGAAGCCTGTGGTAAGTGTTCTCCTTGACTTCACTTGTTTTATGCCTTTGTATCTTCATGCTGCATGCCCCCTCCCAATAACATTGGCTGCTGCTGATAAACAAACTGGGATGAAGAAAGATAGGAAAGGATAAATGTTTAAAGGTCTTTTTTTTTTTTTGCGCTTATAAATTAAAATGAGCAAGGGAGCAAATGCTGTAAAAAAATAGTTTTGTTCCTTTGTGTAAGTTTTTCAGCTGGGAATTATTACATTCATAGAATAGTCATCCAACAAATGTTATAGAGATTCCCAGGAAAAATAAATGCATCACTAATGGGATGATAAAATATCTGTATGGAGTGTGGAATAGGTTTCCTGGCTGGTTTAAGGAAGTTGTTTATATTGCTGGAGGGCAATGCATGCAGATGCTACACTGAATGCCATCTGGATGTTACTTTTGAAGATACAAGAAAAGCAAAGCAAGATAAACTTAAAATATGACAAGGGAGTACAAGCAGTCAAACACAAATGAGATACTTGTGATAGCAACATTCAGTGAAAATATATAATAATATAGGATGAAAAGAAGCTTGGCTGCTTGCTGACTGGTTGACAGAGGTCTGCTTTCTCTCTATGCTGCTGTTGTTTTAAAAAGTGGCCTTGTGCTACACTATGTATTGAACCATAAATAATAAACAACTTGCCTTTAGAATTCATGTACTGTTATTTAAGACATTATGGCTCTTTTAATAAAACTGTACTACTCTTAAACCATTCGACTGGTATCAGCCATAACTGGGTCAAAGATGAATCCATCTTTGCCATAGGGCATTTGTGAGGATGATAAACTACAATTCATAGCATCTTTCATTCTTGGTTATGTTAGCAGGGTTGATGAGACCTGTGGTTCAACTACATCAGAAAGGTTGCATATTCCTTACTTGTTCTATAATGCATTTTTGTCTTTAAATGTGTGGCAATGTGTTTAAATGTGCAACTAATAGTACTCTATTACCAAGGAAAATCTAGATTGACAGAAGTCTTTCAGAGGACCTATACCCATTAAAATCAAAATTAGTGTGTCTTGAGTCCGAATATACTCATTTGCAGACAGAGGTAACCTTCTCTTTGTAGGAATATCTGATTAATCAACTGCAGGCAAAACTGAATCAGGAAAACGAGGAATGGATAGATCTTAATATAGCACTGCGAGTCATTTGAAAGCCTTCATAAAATTGTAAACAGATAATTTGGACATGTTGATGGGAAGATTAGGTTTTATTGTTTCTTGAGTGACAGGCTTAGTGAAAGGTATTTATGGTTTGCCTCCTGTTGCTAAAATCCAATGACAAGCAAAACCTGACATGTGTGTATAATAGGAAGGCTTTAGGGAAAATTTGAGAAACAGCTCATTAAGAAGCTTGTACTTCAGCAAGTTTTAATTTCACATGATGATAGAATATTCAGAAGATATGCAAAATATTGAAAGATGTCATTTGGTGAAATCTGCTTTATTTGTTTTTGCTCACATGTATTTGAAGAGTGGGAACTTTTATCTAAGCGTCTCTCCTTGATTTGGTTCTCTCCACATATCTTGGAGTTCAAGTCCCAGATTTTGGCTGGGAATTTTGAAAAATAAAATTCACACATCTGGGTGCCAGCAGTTGGGGAAAATTTGGGTTGAAGGTGAGGGTCAAAAGGTTAGGGAAGACTGACCATAAACACAACAGGAAAATTTTCAGGAATAGCTTAAAGTTGCCTAATATCCAGAGCCAGTATAGACAACAAATCTGTTTTCTAGTATGCAAATGTTTGCAGTTGTTAAATTCGTTTCACAGCAGATTAATTTTGACATTCAACAACAGAACAAGAAAATAGCTTGATGAAAGCCAACTTTCATCAAAATGAAGCAAGTACTATCTTAAATCAGCTGCACTGTTATAAGGTACAATGCATTAAAAGGAGGGAATAAGGAAACCATTTTCTACTGATTAAGTATGCAAATCAAGGTAGTTGCATGATGATGTCATCGTGCACATTTTATCATTTGCTTCTCATATTCAATGCAACAGATTTAGAATGAACTTTAATACCAGTTAAGTGTTTATATAAGAATGTACTTTAAGGGCAAGTCTATTTCTGTCCCCCACTCTTTCTCCTTCTATTACTAATTTGTTTAAAAGTAACTACTAGTAACCTAATTGGATGTAGGAAAAAACACAAGGAAGATATGCTTATACTCTTCAGCCTCTTCCTTCATGTACTGGAGAAAAAAAAGATACCCCACCAAAACCAACAGAAATATGTTTAATGTTTTCTCCCATAGAGGAAATAGTTTTTTAAAAAAAACTTTAAAAGGGGCTATTACTTTTCTCTCTCTTTGAATAGGGCCTTTCTAGACTTGGGCCCCACTGGATAGTATCCACCATTGTGTGTCATTTTAAGCTACATCTGAGAACCGAATATTTATAGCATCCTACATCTACATCTGAATGATTTCTAAATCATTTCTCAGCTAACATGACCAGTTCTGGAAATTGAACTCCACACATTTGAAGAAGTCCAGGTTTGGGAAGGCAGATTCATAAAAAAAGATGAGATCATATGATCCTTCCACATCCCCTATTCCTCAATCTGTTTCTCGTTCCAATTTTATTCAAAATAGTATATGCAACAATATTCTCCCTGCTCATCCCCAAAAATAAGATTAATATAAATCAATTGTTGGGATGAATCTTCTTCTGTACACTTAAAGTAAATATGGTTTATATAAATAAGGAAGTGCTGCAGAGGTATTTTAAGCCTCACTGTGATAACTCTGCTAGAGTAATTTTTGAAAATCTAAAATTTTGGGAAAGAGGTTTCATCTGTAAATATATTATATACTTACACTTACAGGTTGACTTTTTGGCACATCATAAACACCTTCTTTCTTTTGGCTAGTAGGAACCTGTGGAAAGAAAAATGTAATTAGGATCAACTTGAAAAGTACTGGAAGCTCTTATTGGAAATTTAATGGATGATATATATATGACTCTGGAATCTGAAAGAGACATGTTTTTATAACGAATGAGATGAAAGTCCTTTTTCCATAGTTCTTGGAATTCCACTTTGTCCTTATACTAGCCTCCATCTTATATTATCATGGCCATAAGGACAGATGTCTTGAATTTACTATCTAGTACCCTAGGTTTATATTTTAAAAAGGACTCCTTCACAACAAATCTGTATTTTTGCATGAAAGTAGAATTAGTATCTTGTAATATTGTACTATTTCTTATATTATATTTTTTCCATGTAGAGTTTGCGTATCTAGTCCCAATCCATATTTGTTACTCTAATTTATTATTTGGGAAGAGAAAGGACCTGAGGAATATGTGAACTTCTAATTGTAGGTACCAATGACTGTCCAATTAGTATTTCGTAGAAGAGATCTGAGTCTTTTACTTTGTTCACATCTGCTCTGTACTCATTAGAAACTGTTTTTCTTCCCCATTTGAAGATGAATAATTAAAGAACTTTGATGGAATCAATAATAGAGATGTTTTTGAAACTTGTGCATTTTCTTGATTTCTTGTCCTTCCAATGAATCCTTAGTCCACTTGGTTCTAATCATTCTTTTCTGTTGCAATGTATTCATTTGCAGCCTAACACTTTCTAGAAATTAAGTTTCATTTATTGGTGCTAGTTTCTTTAACGTCTTGTTAGACTTTATTTGTACTGCCAGCATTACCTTTCTCTCATCTCACTTTTTCTGACCTTAATTATTAGATTAGGTTTTATATTTAATCAAGTTCCATATAATCTTTTTTTTAATTACTAGCAGGTATGTTATTTATTTGAATATATACTCTAATACAAGGTTTAACTATCCAGTGTGGAAACCTTTTATTTAGTGTTATGAGTACATATCATGTTATGAGAGGATTTCTATATTACTTTATACCTATACTATAATGCAGACACTATGTACTACTATAATAATCTGGTGCGATACACTGTATGTGTATATCTGAAGCAGAATTCAATGCCTAATTGATGTGAATTGTGTCTTATGAATACACCTTCTAAATTATGAGAGAAAAATTGCATACAACATTAAGAGAGGAAAATAATCAAAACATTAGATTGTTCTTAATTTGAGAATTGGAAAATGTTATTATCTATTAGTAATAGCAGAAAAATCAAGTATAAGAATATATGGAAATTTTCCCCTAGTCATTCAAAAGATGCAGAATATCTCATTTTAAACATCTGTATTTCAAATACTTTCCTTATTTCTCATCCCTTTCATCAAAATTTCTCAGATTCTAATTTTACAGATTACAGATGCTTTAGAGTTACAGTATCTGTTGGACACAGTAGCCCAATGCAAGTACCAGCTTTGACTTATACTGTTAAAGAAAAAAGTTATTATACACAATGTGTATTATCAGTTTATAAATAATAAGTAAGTTCTTTTCAGATTGTTTGAAAGCAGAAAGGAAATTCCTTATTGGACTGTCAACATTTAATAACACTCATAGCGTTGACAGCTACTTTGTCATGGAAGACTGGATCGTAAGTGCTATGGTACATTTCTACTTTGCCTTTTTGTTCTTAAGAAGAGGTATTTCTGTCTCACTTACGACTATATTTAGTAATTCTGCTCTCTAACTTTTCAGTTGCTTACAAAATGAAAACATTTTTTTTCTATTCAGATTTTTATCTCAACTCTAAAGGCATACATTCACATACGCTTAATTGGGTGCTTAACTGAAGGAAAGAAGAAGCAGCTAAAAGTGACCAAATGGGGTAGTTTTATAAATTGAGCTTCTTTTTTAGGTCAAGTAAATGTTGTAAATTTACTGATACTTTATCAACGCATTAGATAATTATAAAATAAAAATATGATGTAAAAAAGAATAAAATAATCACAGAAATGGAAAATAAAATGTCCAAAATATACATACAACACTGAAAATTTAGTCAATTCTATGATTGCATTTTCTACAACTTGCCCAGGATGTATTAATTACTGCTAGCTTTAACTTGAAATAATGGAGTAAAAAGCTCATGATTACAGACATGCTTATTCCTACAAGCCATACACATTTTATACTAATAATGCAAAGTGACTCAGTTTGCTAACCTGGCTAATATCTATTCTGATTTCTCCAATCATAAAAGCATGAGACAAAGAGAAAACTCTTTATTTAAAACTGACTACATGGACAAATTCTAACACTTTTTTTAATTTAAAAAAAACCCCTCTCTGGAAAAAGCTTCCTGGAGATTATCACTTTGATATTGCAGAAAGGAAAGGTAATTTTAGGGACCCAGAGAATGATGTTAGTAGGAATGAGAGTTCCTGCTAGGACTATGTTTTCTGGTAAGGTCAAAAGGGGAGAAGTGATGTTAACGTTAGGCTTTTTATATCAACGATAATTCACAATAGGGCTGAAGCCAGCAGGGCTGCAAGTATGTAGGAAATTGACCCATGGAGACTGTACTTACATACTAAAATTTGTAAGGCAATGGCAAACCACTTCTACATTGTTATCAAGAGAACCATGTTAGGTTGAAACATTTAGAGAAGCTGACATTAGAGGATGAGACACTTGAGGTTAGACATTTGTCCTCTCGTTACTGGGGAAGAATTTTGACATACTTTGCACTGACTAAGGCTTCAAATAAATTTGACAACAGAGAGTGCCAAAGTTGAAAAAAAATTCTCGTTTTATAAGGGCACGTGCAGTTTGAACCAGAAATGTAAGAACCATAAACCAAGAAAAATTGGAAATGAAACCTATTAAATTAAAAGCAAATGAGTGAATTTATGTTAAATATAATGGGCTATTCAAATCAGATGATTACATTCTAAATTTCAAGGGTGCTATTACAATGTTAGAAACATATAGTATTGCTAATGAGTGATAGAATTTAAACATTGGTAAGTAGAGGCACTAGAAATTATAGATGGAGTATGAAAGAGATATATTGTAGGAAATGAAGTGAAAAAGATACAGTAGTTTTGCAAAAAAGGGCATACAGTAGTTTTGCAAAAAAGGGCATTTCCAACTTTGGTTTCAGGAGCATAAACTGAGACTCTACATACGGACATAACTGAATATACAATATCAGAAATAAATTGACCACATAATACAAAAAAAAGAAGATGGAGAAATGCAATCCAGTGAGCCAAAATCCATTCAAGTATGAATTGTGGAGCAGATTGCAGATTTGTAAAATATAGATTGAAG
>JANHFK010006026.1:34478-50613 GCA_036250565.1 Sibynophis collaris
GAAAGAAAGAAAGAAAGAAAGAAAGAAAGAAAGAAAGAAAGAAAGAAAGAAAGAAAGAAAGAAAGAAAGAGAAAATAAATAAATAAAAACATTTCAAAGAGTTTATGTGAGAGAACAGCCTGAAAGTGCCTTTTAAAAAGTAATTTCAATATTATCCAGAGGTGGTCATTTCTACTGCCCCAAGGAGCTTGTCACATTGAATTATAATATCACTTTATTTCAATTAAACCAAGATGGTGCACTGAGAAACCTATGCTGAGGCAGCAATCCCACAACATAAGGTTCCAAGGACTTCAAGAGCAGAACCTAAAAACAAAAGCCAAGCTTGACTCTTTTTTGTTTTCATGTAAATTAAGTTTGGCATTAAGTTTCACTCCTTCTTCTCCTAGTTGAATCACAAAATCACAATCACACAATAGTTAAATACTCAGTATATCAACTTAGTTCAAAATGGGGAGAATTATTTTGAGCTTCTTCACTTACAATATCTCCTTTTCTTGTTCTTTTTTTCTTTGCTGGAAAATAAGTGGCATTTCTTTAATGCTGAGCTGTTCTTGCCTTGTAATTAAACACAAGCATTATTATTTCATGGCTAGGAGAGAATAGTGCTTGCTTCCTGTTCATTATTCATTTCAGGTGGCAACATAGCCTTTGTTCTCTCCAAGTTTACAATTTTTATACAGACCACATTGTATAAATATTTCCTCTTAATCAGACCTATGACTTAATTCAAATATTATATGGTTCATTTTATAATTTTATTATTCAAGTATCAGTGTTTACAGTGCATTACTATAGAGAAGATCAAGAATGTGCTGCTAATTTGTTTACAATGGGCTTGCTATGTTCTCCCAAAAGTTTCCCAACCAATTGCTCTCCCTCTAAACACAAGTAGCTTGTTGGGACATGAGGGAAAATATGTACTTCATGATCAGGAGAACAAGGACATTCTTTTTGTGCTTCACATTCCTGCTGTATATAAAGGGTCTGGAGGTTAAATCATATGATGAACAATTGAGGTATGTCTAGCCTAGTGAAGAGAAGGGGAAACATGATAACTGTTTTCCAAGTACTTGTGGGGTGGTCACAGAAAAGAGGGGATTGACTTATTCTTCAAAGCACCAAAGGGCAGAAGAAGAAATAATGGGTAGAATCTTGTTAAAGAGATATCCAGCATAGAAGTAAGGAGGAATTTTCTGAGAGCAAGAACAATTAATTAATTAATGGAATAGCTTATCTCCAGAATTGTGAGTGCTTCATCACTGGAAGTTTTCAAAAATAGACTGGATAACCATTTGATTGTGAAGATATAAGGCTCCTGCCTTGAGCAGGGGATTGGACTGGAAGACCTCTGAGGTCCCCTCCAATCCCGATTGTATGTTCTATTCCATTGTTGGTGAACCTTTTCGGCACTGAGTGCCAAAATGGGAGCGCATGTGTGCCAGAAACCTGAAGAGCAGTCACCCAGTGTATGGGCGCCCCGGGAAGATGATCTTCCAGTTTCCAGAACATGCATGCGCATCAGCCACCTGGTCTTCCGGTTTCTGGCATGCATGCATTGCTCAAAGACCAACTGGCCAGTGCGCCGAAAACTGGAAAATCATCTGCCCAGTGCGCACATATGCACTGGGCAGCTGCTCTTCCAGTTTCTGGTGCTCCCGCGCATGTTAAGACCACCTGACTGGCGCACCAGAACCCAGAAGAGCAACAGGCGATAGCTTGCATTCCTGGAGAGATGGCTCTGCGTGCCACTTCCAGCACATGTGCCATAGGTTCGCCATCACGGTCCTATTCTATTTCTCTTGATTTATCTTTCCTGCTCTTCATCTTTGACTAGGTAAATCAAGAAAAATGAGATCTATGCTATCCAACAATCCTGAGCACTCTTGGGTTTTCCTCAGATGTTCTGCCATATTTCTTACAAAGGACTGAGTTCAAATGCTGAGAGTGCTTGTCTTAGCACCTTCTTTTCTGCAGATGAGACAAGGCAGTAGAAAGAAAATTGTTCCTCGGTATTCTACTATGCATTGCCTCACCACTGTTCTTTTAGCAGGTAATTCCCATAAAATTAATAAGGGCCCCTTTTTATAATATGAGCCCCCATTCTATAAAATAGGTGGTCAGTAAGAGTCGACACCAACTAGAAGGTACATAACCTATGAGTTTCCAGCTTAGCATCTCTGAATAAAGCCCACTCAAATGGACAGAGCCTCCTGTAAAGAAAATTCCAGAAAGAAAAAAAAAAATCAGGTGATTGCAGCAAGCCTGCCATCAGACAACCAAAAGTTGGGCTAAAATTAATCGCCTACAATATGGAGTCTCTGTCCTTGAAAAAAAAATTCTCCCCCCCTTTGAGCTTTTTGTATCCTACTCTGTAAAATTCTGGGAGTTAAAAAGAAATGGAGGACATTTATTTCTGTATAGCTTATTACCAGAGGCTCTATGACTCATATCGTGTAAAATAACATATACTAAAATTTTCATGTTAAATAAAATCACATCAAACACAGACACTTCAGGTAAAATAGTAATCAAAAGACTGTCCTCATACTATTAAAATAATGCCGACCTTTGTATATATTGGAAAAGTAATAGGAGAAAGATTGAAGGGAAGTGGGTGGAATCTTTTTCCACTTCCACTAGACACAATTTCTACTTGTACTGGGCACAATTGGCAATACTTTTATTTTGACAACCATGAAAATACAACTTCCTCCCATCCCCCCCTTTTCCCAATACAAATACACTAAAATAAGGGTGCCTAATCCCCAGGCCGCAGACCAGCTTGCCCCCCCCCCCAAGGAACTGGGCCGTGCAAGCAAGCGAAGCCCCATCTGTGCATGTGCAGGATCCAGGCAGAATGTAAAACCAGCTTCCCGGTCCACGGAAAAACCCTCCTTCATGGAACAGGTCCCTGGTGCCCAAATGATTGGGGGCTGCTGCACTAGAGAGCAAGTTCAGATATAGCTTCAAGCTTACACAGCATTTAATGTTACCTATGAACAGTGTTCGATAGATCTTTACTGTCACTTGCTTAAGGATCTTTTTTGCTAGAAAATTTGCTTATTATTTATTTAAAAAATAAATTTAAAAAATAAATAATACTACAAATCCTGCCAAAGAAAAAGTAATTTCCTCAATATATAGATATAGATATATATCTATATCTTTAAAATAAAGTAATATTTCTTTATTTCTTGTACATACGTACCTTATCTATGCCCATTCCTCAGAATAATTCTATATAATTTTATCCAATTTGATTCTAACTTTACCTTCCAACATATTAGTAAAATATGTAGGAAAAAATAAAAACATATTAAATTGGTAGATATTACCTATGGCAATCCCTATAGCAAACACAATTGTCAAAATGTCCTTTCTTAAAAACCTAGTGCCTATCAGCAAAACTGCAAGAAAAAAAAATAGGTGTAATCATAAATAAAAGTATAAATTTAATATCACAGTTTTGACTTTGCCATTATGATATGCATCACTGGTTTAACAGATCCAAATCTAAATTTTTCTGACACCACTCTAAGAAGAACAAGGTCATATCAATAATGATAAATGTAACACCAGATCAAAATTAAAGTTATTTTATAACCTTGCACATCGAAAGATAAATTATTTATTTGACACAATTTTATTCTGAATAAGAGTCTTCTCGAGGCAGTGATATAACTACCTCCATAGAAAAGAGTGTGACAAATAATATAAAAGCAGGACAATTAGAAGAAGGGTAATATATACAGCATTAAACCACAGCAAAATATATACCTGTAATATCTATATACCGTAGTTCTTAAAATGCCTAAGAAATTAATATGTTTTTATTTTAGAAATAAAAATAATATAGATATCAAGCAAATCTCTTTAGGAAGGATCATACCACTATTTTAAAAAAAGACAATTTCTCTTAGGTGCTCCTTGGGAAGGTTAAGCACTTAAGCTTCTAATGGATAAATTTATGATGAGACTATTTCAAGCAGCCAAGCCATTTAGGGATATAGATTACTACCAGTACTTTGAATAGGACCTGGAAACAGTCAATAAATATGGCATAATATTATCAATTCCAATTAATTACATTATTTGAATGATGTTTTGAAGGCTGCAGTATATATGGAACTTTTTGTGTGTTTGCTTTCAAATAAGATTTATGTCCTGGTGATTACCTCAACTACGATAGTTCCTGCAGTTTTCTTTGCTTCTTCCTAGGTTTGAGAGAGTGACTGGCCCAAACTCACTCAATTGGCTTCATGCCTAAAACAACACTTATGTTCTCCCAGTTTCTAGTCTGGTGCCTTAATCACTACACCAAATGAGAAGTTATCAAAACGTAAATAATCACCGTAAAGTAATCGTGTTGGATCATTGCTAGTACAGGGAGCAGAAGAAGAGAAATGCTTTGTTCTACCCTCTTTGGAAGACTATTTTGGGAAAAGTTATTCATGTCCTAATGGAAGAGACCTTGAAATGTTTTGAGCACTCCTTCACAAAGAACATTATTTAGTGTTTACCGTATGAAAAATGTACCAAAAGATTACTTTTAAAACTGTACACATTTTAATAATTCCATTAGTCAGCAATGTAAACATGGTTAAAAGTATTAGAGCTACTTACTGTTTCAAATTTAATTTGGAAAAGATGCTTTAGAATGCATGGGAGCATGAATATCACATCTGTCTGTGACTCATTAAAATCACATCTGTTTTCAGGCTCACACAGCTGCAGTAGGAAACTTCCACTTTAATGAGTCATGAATATTCTGCTGTAATGAGCCACAAACAGGTGCTTCTGCTTGTTCCAAAGCACCTCTTCCAATTCAAACCAAAAGCATTACAGAGCTGTACACTATTTGTTGCAGACCTGTCTCCAACAGCCATAGAAATGAGTCTAGCAAACAAACAATAGTGCACATATTCACTTCAACATCAATATCCCTACACAGTACCTACTTTCTGCATTGGTAAACCTGCCTACTTACAACAGCAGGGGTGTCAAACTCAAGGTCTGGGGGCCAGATCCGGCCCACGGGGTACTTAGATCTGGCCCATGGAGCCACCCTGGAAGCAGCAAAGGACTGGCTCATAGTAACTCTGCCAGCAAAAAAGGAGCTTGAAAGGGCCTCCCGAGCTCCGTTTTTACTGGCAGACAGTTGCAGGAAGCCGTCATAGCTGAAAATGGAGTTTGAGAGGGCTGCAGGTGGCCTCCCAAGCTCCGTTTTCACTGGCAGAGGTTGCAGAAACCATCGCAGCTGAAAACTGAACTCGGGAACCTGTTTTCGCTTGCAAAGCGCTTGGGCCGCCAAAGGCACCCCCGACACGAGTGTTGTTGAGCTGCCACGCCCACCCTGGCCCCCTGAGGTCAAACCCTGATGCGGTCCTCCATGAAATCGAGTTTGACATCCCTGAACAACAGTGTCTGATAGTTGACTCCATGTATTTGTTATCTGAAGTGATGTAGGCAACAGTATGTAGTCTGTGGATCAGAAATGGTTGCTTGCATAGAACAGCATGACCATGTCTGAATTAAAGGTGGACTTTGGTTGTGCTTGGTGATACTTGTCCAGCAACACTGAAGTTGTCCTAATCATTAGGAGATAATATAGGGAGTGTGGTAACTTAGTGCTTGCTTTCTTCCTTGTATGAAAAAATATTATATGAAAGCTTGAATTAATCAAAGCCATGATTGATAGGAAAAGTCCATATTTGTGGGAAACAACGGATGATAGTCACGGTATGTGGAAAATTGTGAGTTGGAATTTAAGAGTAATGAATAAAAGAACAGTAGATATTCATGTAAAACTTGGAAAAAAATGATGAGGATATCGTAGAACTAAAAGGAGTCTAATATTGAAGAATTGATGAATGCATTCAGGGAAGTGATGGTGTAGATTTAATTATGCAAGTGCTAAAATGTTATGTCAGAAAATATGACTTGATAGCCATAGTTGTAAGTGTGCATGAAATTAATAATCCATAGATCAGTGATAGTGATAGGTGTATGTTATGCTATAAAGAATGCTAATAATAATCAGGAATTATGTCTGGGAGGAAATCCAATTATTCTGTCTATTATCAAATTCTTCTGGACATGATCACCACATATGGTAAAATGTACCTTGATTATGTTGATACTTCTAACATTCCGCAGATAAATTTGGAAACATTTTGGCTAGTCTAGCAAGAGGTAAATGCCACAGTAAAACATTATATATAGGTTTTCTTTATATGGTGCCGACAATATTAGTCTATAGTTTTTTCCCATAATTTTTCCCAATGTTCTAATTCAATATTATAACCAAAATTCTTTGCCCAGGCTTTTATTATCAAATTCTGTATATTAGATATATAGCAATAGTGCTTAGATATTGTTCCACAGTGCTTTACAGTACTCTGAGCATTTTACAGTGTCAGCATATTGCTTGCAACAATCTGGGGTTTTTACCAACCTCAGAAGGATGAAAGATGGTGTCAACCTTGACCTGGTCAGGATCAAACTCCTGGCAGTGGGCAGAGTTAGCTGCAATACTGCATTCTAACCACTGCACCACCATGGCTCCTTATAGTTCAAATGACTTTAGAATGACTGGATTTAACTGTATTTTCTTCTCTTGTTCTAACTTTATGCCTTAGTATCTTTGAATTTATTATTTTTTATTCCTTTTCTGTGTTTTGTGCTTACCCAAAAGGGAACAGTGTGATGATGACTATGTATGTATGTAAATAAACTGCCTACAAAGAAAGCACTCTCAAAAAAACAAAACAAAAACAATTGAGGCATAATTTCCATCTTGCAGACTTCTGAAAAAGTAAAGTCAATGAGCACTTATCAATATATTTTCATTTGTTGATTCCTCTGTAAAGAGTTCTCAACAAACACCCAAGAACACTTTTATATTTGAAAGAATTTTGGGACAAAAAAACCTACTTGAGTTTAAAAAAAAAATCTTTGGAACATACTTCAAACTCAGAATATGTTACAAAGTCCTACAGCCTCAGCTGGTGTAATGACATATGACTGACTGACATTTTTACATATGTTTAGATAACTTTTTTTATTTTCATGTGTATATAGTATTTAAGCTTTATCATAATTTTTATAGTTAAAAAAAGATGTAATTAAAATTGTTTCTCATTAGTTACTAAGACCTATACCTGTGATGGTGAACCTATGGCACGGGTGCCACAAGAGCCATATCTGTGGGCACGCGAGCATTGCCCTAGCTTAGCTCCAGTGTGCATGTGGGCACAAGTCAGCTGATTTTCAGGCCTTTCGGTCCCACTGTTTCCGAGCTGTTTCCGGCCTCCGGAGGGCTTCAGGGGGGGAGGGGAGGCTATTTTCGCCCTTCCTAGGCTCCTAGAAAGCCTCTGGAGCTTGGGGAAGACAAAAAACTGGCCTACCGGGCCCACTGTGCCATTGCATGCCAAAAGCAGGGGGAGCGTAGAGGGTGATACGCACATGCATAGGAGGCATTGAATTATGGATATGGTACACGCACACGCAACCCCCCTGCACTTCCCCCGCTTTTGTCACGCGATGGCAAAAATGTTAGCCATCACTGACCTAAACAATAGTCTGGTATCTAAAGTTAAATCACATCCTAATAAAGCAGAATATTCCAGATATATTGGGACTACACATATATCAAGTGAACCAATTTAAGGAGGGTTTAAATGAAAAGTAAACAAGAACTCTCAACCAGAGTTTTAAAAGAATTTTAAAATTTCTCTTCAGGAAAAATGATATTTGGTGAGTTTCACAAGGTTTCCCTATTCATTATAGACAAAACAAGTGAAAAATTGCTTTACTTCAATATTTTATTGGAAATAAGCTTTGCTTCTTCCCCTCCTTGGTAATTATACAAATCAAATATTACATTTGTATAAGGTACATGAAAAATCTATGTGTCTGTTCTTTTCTTAATTATTAATTAATAGTTAATTCAGTCATTCTTCATTCCTGTTAACTTCATGGACAAATTAATCCATGCAAGATTTTTCAGAAAACCTTGAAACTGCCTACTTTCTAGGGCTGAGAGGCAGTGTCTGGCCTAAAGTTACACAGCTGGCTTTGTGCTTAAGGCAGAACTAGAACTCATAGTCTTCCAATTTCTAGCACATAATATTATGAAACCACTATACCAATTAATTAGTTATTAAATATATTCCAAAGGGACTTTTAAAAAGTAAAGTTTTATAACTTAAGCAAGTCCATAAAAGCTTATTCTGTAAGAAATCTGCCCAGGAACCCAAATATTCAATTCCTCTGTGCCCTATGAAATGAGCAAATTTATTATTAGACATTTTATATTGGAACCGCCTCTCTTGGTGAGTTAATAAAATAAAGTAAAAACCAAAATATTAAAATATTAATTAAATCTTTAATTTAAAAGATTAAATTATAATATTTGATAATTATAAACTTTGTCCAAACAGACAAAGCTTTTTATATGACCACACAAATCTTTTTAATGTAATGTTTCATCATACCCAGGAACATGGGCAAAACATCTCTTCAATTGCTAACGTACCATACTTTTTCCAGGTTTTCATACTTCATTCACAAGCTGTTCCACACTATCCCCATATGAACTTTGGGCTTATATAGGAACTCTGCCTTGATGTTTGAAAACCCAATAAAGAAATCAGTCCTCCATTGCAGATATTTATGTCAATAATTTCTTAGAAATGCTTTAAAAAAACAATAAGGGTTCATAATTATTATTTTCAGCATATTTACTAAACAGAAAAAAGAGAGGGGTGAATTTGCTTAGATTCTGTGACAACCCCCCCCTCCCCTAAACCACAAATATTGTTTAAAACTTCAATCTTGGTCCATCTTTACAGTATTATATTGTGAAGCAGTGAAATATAATGGTTAAAAATATTATTATTCTCCACTATTATCACTGGGAAAATCAACTCTGTATTATGTATGATTCTGGGCATTACATTTCTAGAAGGATATTGAAAGCTGGAGTTCTTAGTGCTTGCTGAGATTCGTTGTTTGTTTGCAGACATTTCATTACACAACTAGGTAACTGAGTTCATCCATTAGCATGGATGTTGTTGTTTAGTCAGGTAATGAGACCTCTGCAAGCAAACAACCAAGCTCAGAGAGGGCTAAGGACTCTTCTATTGGATATTGACAGATTAGGGATAGGTTCAGTGAATGGTAAGAAATATAATATAGGGACTTAAACATATGTTTATCAAAACAGACTGAATGAACTGGGGGTACTCACCTTGAAAAAAATTAAGACTGAATGGAGATATGGAACAAGTTTTTAGATATGTAAAAGGGTGTCATAGGGCAGATGGATGGGAGCTACGACCAGAAATAAAGGATAAAAGTTGCAACTTCATAGATTTCATTTAAATATAAGAAAAAAAATGGGAATAGTTTACCTATAAAAGTTATGCATTGTTCATCACTGAAGATTTTTAAGTGAATGTTGTATAGCAGTGATGGCTAACCTTTTCCAGACCGAGTGCCCAAAGTGTAAGTGTGGCATGCGCCTAAACCCCAAAACTGCAATGCATGTGCGACTGCCGTGCATATTCCCTGCCCCCCCATGCATACATGCGTGGCCCCTGCATGCACCATACACCCCGCACATGAACACATGGCTCCCCGCATGCACCCTGCCCCCCACACATGCGCACCCCCTATACGTGCCCCACCTCCACGCATGCGCAGCAGAGACCCAAAGACCAGCTGGCTGGCAGGAGATGCATGCGCAGTGGAGCTGAGCTGCGGAGACAGTTTGCGTGCCATAGGTTCGCCATTATGGCTGTATAGCCATCTCTGGAGGGTGGTTTCACTGATTTTCCTGCACCATGCTGATGGTTCGATTGGGGTCTCTTCAAACTTCACAATTCCACAAAGTGAATTCTGATTCTTGTTCAAATGTTATGTCAGAGGCATGGTATAGAACTGTATGAAATAAAAGCCTTAACCCTTAGCCCCTCATTTAACATATATGACTAATACTAGCTTACCTTAGAGTAATGATATAGCGCTGGCTATGCTAATGTGGGTAAAGCAGTTGATTTCCATTTTATCATAATGATAATTATTTTTATAAATTTTAAAAGTAATTGTTAACATAAACAGGAATTTTGCAGTGGATAAAGTGATACCCAACATGAGGAATCACCTCCTGTATATGTCGGATGGCTATATAAATTTAATAAATAAATAAATGATAGATTATTTCTATTTCTATACTAATAAAGGCCATCACCTTTGCCGATATCATATTTTAAAGCCTGATTTTTCACTGAGGATTCTTTTCTTCATACCCTCTCAATATCTAAATTCCAAGAAGTAAAGCTTGTGAAATGCAAATAATAAAAGGGGCACTTTAACACAGCCAATGCAATTCTGCTCAAGGGAAGCATTTAATGAGAAAATCCTTTTAAAAACAGAGGCCATTGGTTAAATAAAGAAGGCAGCTTATGTAGATGAAAACATAAATGGGAGGGGGAGGAGTCATAACAATCCCATCCAGATTCCAAGTTCAACCTAACCTTGAAAGCTGTTGAACTTTATCCAACTTTACCCAGGTGCAAACCATTAGTTAGGACGATTCCTATGCATATCCTTAATGCAATAAACCAGCAGATTAAACTCTTCCTGTTTGGACCTGGTTCTTTGCACCTAACGGCATCTTTCAAGCTGACAATTTCAAGCACTGAAGTCAAAGAGAAGATTAGAGTTGAATATATATCACGACAGTGAAGATCTGAGTTCAAATTCAGTGGAAGAAATACCATCAAGGCATTAACACCGGGCGATTCCAGTCATTAGATACACCACTGGAATAGTGGATTGGATCCAAGCAGAACTAAAAACTCTGAATAGGAAAACTAGTAAAATAATGGCAATAAATCATGCCCTTTATCTCTGCACTGATGTTGACAGACACAACATAGCAAGGAAAATAGGTGGATGTGAAATGTTGCAAATATAAAAAAGGGCATTAAAAGAATATTTGGACAATGGAAAAGATGCACTGAAGCCAGTATACCACAAAGATTTATTGATTACTATAGAGACCAAACTGGCCTAAAAAAAGAGACCAAATTAAGAATAGAAAAGAGACATGGCAAGGCAAAGTATTATATGGCCAGTATGTAGGAAAAATACCAAGCAAAGAAGGTAACAGCAAGACTTGACAATGGCTAAGAGAGGGGAAAATTGAAGAAAGAAACAGAAGGGCTAATTATGGCTGCATAGGACCAAATGCATATAAGATCAAAATTGAGAAAATGGCAACAAAAAGCAAATGTCGTTCATGCAAAGAAACTGAAGAAACAATGGACCATCCAGTTTGTTGCTGTAAGACTAATTGACTACAAACAATAGCCTGTCAAAGTACAATAGCAATAATTGTATATTGGAATATCTGCAAGAAATATCATTTTTCTTCCAGCAAAGAACTGGTGGGATCATAAACTAGAGAACGAAATAGAAAATGAAGAAACTAAAGTGTTCTGGATTTTAGAATTCAAACAGACAAGTATCTGCCATGTAACATCTCAGAATTAGTGATAAAGAAAGACCAAAAAAAATCTGGATACTAGACATATAAATATCAGGAGATAACAGAATATACAACAAAGAACTGGAGAAAATCACAAAATCAATTTGTAGATCTACAAATATAAGTAGAATGATTGTGTCAGAAGACAGCAAAGAAAGTGTAGTAATAGGCAACTTGGGTGAAATCCCAAAACAATTGGAGCACCACTTGAACACCATCGGTCAATTGCACCACTGGTCAATTACAAAAGGCAGCTTTGAAACAGTTTACCTTCTGCGACAATACCTTTAACACCAAACATCAAAAAAAAATCTATCTATCCAGATCCTTGGGAAGTACTCAACAGGTGGATAAAAATGCAACCATAAAATAATTTATGGAGAAGAATAAATACATTGATAAATGAATGTAGTAACATAGGTTACAAACTGCATTTCTTTTAAGCACTTCTTAAAAACAAACAACAACAACAACAAATATATTTCGAGCATATCCCTCAGTTGGATAGAATAATAAGAATTAGAAGGATTTGTGGAACCCATGTAGAATGAGATATGATATGATTCTCCAAGGAGATGCTTGTTCTACGGGGCAAGCAGTACAATACAGAACACTTCCAAAGTCCTACTAGATGATATGGTTTAATATCCCCACTCATTGGATGGGCAGAAACCACTAAAGAAATCTCACTGACAATTGTTTTTATTTTGTTAGAAGTTGCCTTGAATTATACCTTCTACCTAATGGATGTGCAAATACAATTAATATTTTTTCTCATAATTAAAATGCATTTTTTATTAATGCTGACTTGTCCAACATAAAAACAGTAAGAAAAGAATAAACTACATTTCTGATTGTAAGTGAAGTATGTTCTTTATAGAGCAGTTCCTCTTAAACTATCTATCTAAAATCAGATCTGCCAATAACAATTTTTAGACGATTTTCTAGTTAGTGGCTAAAATTGATGTTTTTAATAATGATAAATTAAAATGTAATATTAGTCAGCAAGATATAGCACACATAAAATCAGCACTTGCCTCTTTTAAATTAGATAAGATACACATGAATGAATGAGCAACATAGGCAACAAAGACAAATCAGCTATGAACATTTTAGAAAAACAAGTAATAACTTTGCAAATGATTTAACAATGAATTTATTCAAAGTAAGGTTGAATAGGGATAGATTACATTTCACGCGGTATTAATGGATTTCATTTCTGCAAAGAAAATCAATTAGTTGCAGCTGTTAAGCATATCTAATTATTCTATCTATCTACTTTCCTTCTTGCCTATTACCTAACTACAAACATCTGTATACCACCCACTCCAGAGTCTCTGAGCTGTTTACACTATCTATTAAACCAATACATTAAAATCTCAACCTAAGGCCAAGGAAAAAATAATAAAGCATTCATGAAGCAGCCCATTGTCACAGTTAGTATCAAAACCTGATGAAACAAAAGTTGGTCTTTACATCATTTGAAAGATAGCAAATTGGTACCTCAGGGGGAAGAGGTACTTTATAGTATGGGTTTCACCACTAAGAAGTAGCACTACTAGGCCACTAACTCTTCATCTTACACAAATTGGGGACACGTTACATTCTCTTTTTGAAACAATGCACAAGATACTATCCATCTATTTGGGGAAACATAGTTCTGAAGAAACATGAAAGCCAAGCCAAGTAAGGTGTCATGGATTTAAAGCCTTACTTCAGATTGGCTGTTGGCAACCAATGTGTCCTGGTGTTAAACCTTTGTCTCCATTAGCAGCCAGCATTTGACCCATGTAGAGCTTGTTATAATAGCCTAGTCATTTAGTAATGAGGGGCACATCATTGTTGTGAGATTTGGAAAAGACTGTAATTTTTAGAGATTGAACAAATTATCAGTGAGGACATCTGAATAAAGGTGTTAGCAGCCTTTATTCAGAAAAGAGTTATTTCCCTCCTCTTCTGCTCCTTCTTAGGAAAGAAGTGAAATGTGTTAAAATATATTTGTAATATCTGTATAGAAACATATATGTACTGTTTATTAAGCTAAGGATACTATACATATTAAGTATCACTGTAAATAGAGAAGAACTGTGCTTGTGTGTTTGGAATGTTTTCAGGAAGCAAAAATAAAAGCCTTGTAGAAATAAAGAGATAATTTTCATAAATCTATTGCATATGCACATTTGAAGAAAAGCATTCTTACTGGAAATAGCCCATCATATTCTGTATGTGTATATTTTGTATAAGCCTGCATTGAATATTTTCTTTTTTATTTTAATATAAAAATTGCTCAATTGTGAACATATTTAGCTCAACAAAAATATATTTGGGTTTGGTATGAGGGATGTTTATTAACTAAAGCTGTTTGCACATATTTATCTCAAATATTTGAATGCTTTTTGTTTGTTTGTTTTCAGAGTGAACATTGTGTAGTTAACCTGAAACAGGTTAACTGTACAATGCTAATATCTGTGCCTCTTAATATGTCTATGGTTGACATCATGATTAATTTCTCTGCCCAGCAGTTATAGACAATAATATGTTGTTGCAAGGACAAATTGATAAGAAATTCTAAAGCATTGTAAGGCAACTTGCATATTGGAAATTTTAAAATATTTTTTGCCTGATCATAGAAGCAAATAGAATCTATTCAGGCACAACATCAAAGCAAGATTCCCTCAGAATAAGTATCTTAGCAGCAAGGAAGTTAAATATTGTCACACATTTTTTTAAAGCAAGTAGAGCTAATGGATTACTTATTTTTTTATTTTTATCTACAGGATTTAAAAGTCAGAATCAATATCAAAAAAACTACTATTGTATTGTAAAAGTAGAATAATTGAGGTGGCTCCACTTTTAATAAAAATGATCTTTCTAATATTCCTTTCCTGGAATTCCAAAAGATGACCTTTGATTTATGACAGATAATGGATTAAATCAACATCTTTATTGCTTATTGTACACTGAGAGCTTATGCAACTAAAACAAATTCCTTGTGTGTCTACTCACACTTGGCCAATAAAGAATTATAATTCTTAGATCATCTAATCCATGAATGATTCTTTCTAGTCTGCTAGTTACTTCTAACCTTCTTCCAGAACTCATAATAAAATCTCCATGCCAGGGATGTGCACAGAGGAAACAAGAGGTCTACAGGGAAACAATTTCAAAAGCCACAGTAAGTGATATAATTTGGGACTATACTACCAAAAAAACCCAAAAACCCTTTAGACCCAGCCAAGATCCTTGCAGGGTTTTATACTGAGAATATGAATTTGGTTGATAAGATCATCTGACAATTTAGTTCAGTACCATTTATCTACCATGCTACAGGAATTAAAATTTAATTCCTTGCAGAATGTTTCAAACTTATATGGCCAAATAATGCATCATATTTGGGAAGTATAGTTGTTTTATTCCTGTAATTCTTTGTAATTGACACTGAATTATTTACTTGTAATTTTAATGATCCTGGTTATCCAGTAATACAATGTTAATTAGGAAAGCTAATTCTAACAGCCATCAGACTGGTTTATTTTTGGCATCATGTTACATAGTTAATTTATATAAACATTTAATTGAGTTCCTTATTAAAATTCAAGAGAGGGCATAAGCCATTGTGAAGATAATTATAGTTAAGAAAAAGCTGTTTTCACATATGTTCTGGCTCTATTTGTGGTTTTTGCCTTAGGACCCTGTTAATATAGAATAAAAAATTGTTTTTGTGGTGGCAGGCAATATTATGACTTGGCTAGAAGATACTTCTTAGTCTCTATGATATGAGCTTTCTTGAAGAAACCAAGCAAGTACTTAAACATAGTATACACTTCCAACACAGTAAATATAAATGCAAAACTCTTATGCTAATACTTATAGTTTACTGATTTTCTTTCATTAAGATGAGAATTTGCATTTAACACAGAAACTAATTCTAATTACAGCTACATTCATCAAAACAGAGATCTTAAGAAATAATTCTTTTGCTATTAACATATATAGCTGAAATCAACTAACAGATTATTTTGCATAAACTCTGGCTGGCTTTTAACTTTGCAAAGTAAGAAGACTAAGAAACGTCTTAATAGTTTGCTAGTTTACTCTCTCTTTGTCACTTAACTTGAATCTGTTAGGATCTCCTTCCTAAAACAACATCAGGTGGCACCTCAAAAGTGTCAACACTTCTCAGTCTATAATATTAGATCCAGCTTCTGGCCTACATTTCTCCATGCTTCCTCTCTCTTTATAGTGGCTAGATTTGAGCAATTCCACCAAATTGTAATTTACAAAGACTGTCATTGAAGTGCCAGAGCATCATTTCATTTTCCTTTTAAAATGAACATAGGGACAACTTTGAAGCTTCTCTAGTAGCAACTGACTGGCTTGTTTTGAAGTTTACATGAAAAATCAAGGCAAAAAGCACAGAGTCCCAAAATAGAGCATGGGGTAGTAATGTCTGGATGTTGATTTCTGCACTCCTCTCATGGCCACTGAAAAGAGTATGGATAAGTTAGTTCATCAGAAGTTTTTCTTGTTTAGAAGAAGCTGCAATTAATACAATGAGGCTGAAAAAAAAATTAATGG
>JANHFK010006026.1:61181-72361 GCA_036250565.1 Sibynophis collaris
GGGTAAAAGCAATCCAAAGAGGGGAGGCGTCCACACAAAAGACTTTCTTTGTGCTGTCCCGGATACTTCAAAGGGCAGTTAATGAGAGTGCAATTATAATGTCAATAAAGAAGGCGGAAGTGAGCCATCTTGCTCCTTTTCAACGAGGGCGAGGAACAATCAGTTAAAAGTTTTTTTAAAAAAGTCAAGTCTTACTCAGATCTTCTTCGTAAATTATTTCTTTCATCCAGCCAGCAGAAGCATTTTAAATCCAGTTTTTTCCTCTCTTGCCTCTCCGGCTTCGAGAGGGAATATTCAAACCTCTGCTTTTTCCAGGGGGGAAACCCCCCCCAACTATTTTCCAAACAGCCCGAAGCTTGCCTCTCGCTTCCTGAGCTGATGCCTCTCTGGAATCCCCCGCAGAACTCTCACCTCCATTCCGTGGCTGTTCTCCGTTTGATCTCTGCTCCCAGCTGTTCCTCAGAAAATGGAGTGCTAACCTCTCGGCTGCGCCCCGCCAGACCCTCCGGCTCTTAAGGCGTTGAGCTGGTAGCCCCCGGACGACTGCCATCAACCTGGGGGCACCGGCAGCTGCCTCTTCGGCAGGCAGTCCTTCCCGGACTGCCTGTGCTCCCTTTGGAGCCCACCGGAGCAGTCGGTAAACAGACGCTGGGGCAAGAGAACACCCCGGGAACGTCTGCCGCCAAGGAGAGCCAGAAGTCCTCTCTTGAGATTCACTGCATCTTGAATCTATCTTCTGGGATGTTGGCTATTCCTGCCAGTTTAGTATAGTCTGAAATTTGATTAATTCCCTCATCTAAATCATTTATGAAGATGTTGAAGAGTACTGGGCCTAAAATGGAACCTTGGGGTACCCCACTGCTTTCTTCCTTCCATGTAGATGTAGTTCCATTTAAGACTACAAATTGAATATGACTTGTCAGCCAGTTACAAATCCATCTTGTGATGATGTCTATCCCATGTTTTTTCAGCTTACCAAAAAGTAGGTTGTGATCTATTTTGTCAAATGCCTTACTGAAATCCAAATATATTATGTCCATTGCATTTCACTACTACACTAATTTAGTCATTTTGTCAAAGAATGAAATAAGATTTGTTAGGCATTATCTGTTTTTGACCTTTGGCCTGATCCAACATAATTCTTCTTATGTAAATATATGTTCATATAGGAATATCCATTCACTATTTAGTGCATATTTCTGATCTATTCTGTTTATATAAATTAATATTAATATAATCTGATGATTTAAAAAAAAATATTTTTAAAACAAAAATAGTTCATGACATATCTGTTTAAATAAAATTCACCCAGTTAGATATTTTACATATTTATATAATCTCTCTCTCTCTTTCTCTCTCTCTCTCTCACATACACACACACACACACCTCTATATATATCTAGTAAAATGAAAATGATAGTCAATAGTCTCTCAAATCAATTGTTAGGAAGGTCAGTGGGATGAATGAGATGAGCATTTTTGTTGTTACGGTCTACTGGTTCAACCCTGACTCTTAGTGATTAATGGGGAAAGTGTTCTTGGCAATATTTTCAGAAGTGGCTTACCAGTGTCATCTTCCTAGGGAAAGAATGACTAGTTTAAATCACCCGGCTGATCACATACCTTAGGCATAACAAGAACTCATGATTTCCTAGTTTCTAGACTAATACCTTCCATGACACTTTGCTAGGGTACAATTGAAGAACATCCAGAACTTGCAATTGGTGCAGAATATTATGAGAGAAGAATGTGATTGCATCTAGATATGCCCATGTTGCACCTACAGTACATTGGCCCCTAATACATTTTTGGTGCAATTCAAGATGCTGGCTGTTTCCTATAAAGCTCCCTCATGGCATATATGAGGGAATGCCTTTCTCCCAGTGTCTCCACTCATCCTGTTAGATTTGGCAGGAAGGGTATGTTCTGGAGCCCACCAATTAAAGAATGTCTGTTTTGCTTAACCCAGGAATTATGCCTTTTCTGTCATAGTGCTTGCCTTCTGGAATGCCACATCACTGAGCATTAGGTTAGCTTGGAATCTTTAGGAAAGCTATTAAGACCTGACTATTTTCCTTATCATAGGGATTGGGAAGTTAGATAAGGCTAGGTAGGTTGGTTTCTGGTGTTCTTAATTGCCAGGATATATTATTTGTATTTGCTTTTCTTATTTTGCTTCCAAATAATTTTTAAATGTTATAACATCCAGAATTGTGTCTGCAAGATGGGAAGCCATGTAAATAGATTAAGTAAATATGTATTTTTTTCAAATCCATTGCATCTATTTTTTTCAAATCCATTTTTCATTGCAATATACAATGTATCTATCATTGCTTCATCTTATTCTTAGTCAGGAATATGAACATTCATATTATGTCCAACATCACCACAAACATTCGTCATATATTTACCCATAAATATGTTTAATAATAAAAATATTACATTTTCTTATCATACTTTTTGCTCAATGTTGAAGCTTTTACTAAGCATGCTGTCAATACTCAAACTTTATTTCCACCATATACTGATGTTATTATATTTACTGAACAATGAATAATTCTGCATTAGCACACATCACTCCACAATTCAAACCCACTGACCTTATCATATTAATTCTATAAATCAACAAATTCACAATAACATTTTGACTCAGATTTATGCATTTCTCAATGACGTGCTGAAAGAACAATAAGCTGGTCTATATACTGCCTAGCATAAAGCTACATAGCACTTCCCATATTTATTCATTGCCTCCTCACTTATCCTTCTAATCAGATTTCTGCCAAATCTTGTAGCTTGGACATTTACTCCTGCTACCTTTCTATTTGTATAGAAGAACAATAATGGCATTACTCCAATTTTCAGGCAAAGATTCAGCTTTCATACATATGCTGCAAAACCAAGTCATAAGAATGATATAATCATATTTAATAATACTCCAGTTACACCATCTATACAGAATACAATAATGGTAGTCATCACTGAATGATCCTAATTGGGACTAGAATTTCTACTGTCAAGTGAGATGGTCATTAGGCAAAACATTTCATGACCACATAGCAATGGCAATTAGACTGCAGGACTGCAGCATTGTTAGGCAATGATCTCACAATTCTCTTGCCTGCCTTCCTTGTCTCTGCTTCAATTCCCACCACCTATCTATTTACATCCATTTCTGTTCTCTGTTGCTGCCACTTATTGTACCACCCTCACTAGCCCTAAGTGACTGTCACTATCTTCTTACTGCTGTGGCTGGCAAGGTGTGTCCAGCTGAAGCAGTTGTTAGACCTTTGTGAGGCCTCATACCTGAATTTTGTTCACGGGACCGTGGGGGTGGTGTAACGGCTATAACTTTGAGGACTGCTTGTAATTACCATTGTTTGGCACCCTCATAACATCAAAGGATTGCTAAACAAATCATTGTTAAGTCAGGGCTACTTTTATATTATTCATATTGGGAGCATGGTGTACTATTGTCTAATCTTGTCTATAAGGAATGATTATAAGCAATGAAACAGGGGAAGATATTAGATGGCATTCCTAGCTACAATGCTACATGGGTTTAAACCCTAAGTGTCAGAAATAGGTCAAAGAGTACTTCAAGTTCTTTGGAGGGCTTGACAAACGTGTTGCTCAATTGCAATCAGGGTATCAATATATGTTTATTATTAACATTAATCAGGGTCATGGAAAGAAATAGCTATAACACGCATATATAATTTTGAGATTAAGAATTATCTGCGTATTAATCCGTCTCCATGTAGGATCATCATCCCATCTGTGATTATATGAAAATTTGAGTATCATAGGTGTTATCTGACTGAGAAAGATGTCACCTACAGCTTCAGAGAGAGACTATAAAATACACGTTAGGCTAATACAAAAGATTGTACACTCCAAAACATAAATTGCATGGAATCAAGAAGAAATGTCTAAATTATATCATATAATTTAATCCCTGCAGCTAATATAATTAGCCTAAATGTCTAAATTATATCACATGATATAATTCCTACAGCTAAATTGTAGAATTTTAGCTGTAAAGCAAGGTGCCATTTTTGATGGTATCAAACCTGCCAAATCAAATATCAAATCCAAAAGGTGGAACTTCTCCTATTTATGTCCAAAAAGAGATCATTCAGTAAACATACAAAGCATTCCAATGCTGTTTCAAAATTTGAAGTTAGATTGTAAAGAAACTGTTCCACCTCAAAGAGTTAAAAATTCTATCATTCTCTTCAAGACCTTGTCCCAAAAGATTTACATCCTTATTTCAAACAATGTTCAGGTTGCTTTGAAGTTAACTCATATAAATTAGAAACACACATACATGCACATGCACATGCGCACACACACAAACGCACAATTACAAGCATAATTTTATGTAAACGTTATAATTAGAATTGAAAATAAGTATTTTAAGTATTTTCACAGCACCTTTAATTTCATCATGGAATCTTGACATAACTTGTCACCTCGCGCTGCAGAGACTTCGTCTATCCCAATGAGTTTTGCTTTGTATCGAACACCGTCACCTTTAAACCTCTTTATTAAAGTTGCTTCACTACGATCCTGACCTGAAAAGAGAGATATAAGCTTGTAACCCTCACAACTGTATAAAAATATCAAAAGTTAAATACTTATAATCAAGTTTGAATTTATTATACAGATATATTGCATACACAAGAATCGCTTCCATCTGTTATTCTTCAGCTCGGACTTGTTTTGGCCACAGCAAATGGAAGGAGGGGAGTAGTAAAAAAAATTAATAGAGTGTCATATTTCTCAATAAAACTATAAAAGCCACTTACACTTTTAAACTAATTACTAGTTTCTGAATTAATACATATGGAAAAAGACATAATATCAAAGGATGCATCTTTCCTCTTTTTAATATATAAGAACTGTTAATGATGCCAGAACTGTATTATTGGTCAAAAGTCACATCTAAAATAAACTAGTCATAAGTTTATCAAATCAAGCAAAATATTTTTTTCTCTTTTAGACTAAATTATTATATATAACCCATGTTTGATAATAACACAGTCTAAATGGGAAGTAATATCTGTGATTTGACATTGTTAGATCTTTGTGGCACTTAAAATTACCAATATTATTATTCAACTCACATACTGCTATTTCTTGGTTTTCAGCCAGGCATCTTCATTGACATGCTAAAATAGTTTGTGTTCAAGACACAGACTATGTCTTAACTGCTCTTTAGTTGGGTCCTATGCATGCAAGTTTTTAAAGCAGCAAGTGAATATGTTTGTATAAAGTCATTTTCATATTTATATCAGATCTGGTGAAGCTTGCATATGAATATAACTTCTTGTTTTATTATTATAGTATCCTTTTCTGTTTTGGAAGAAATGTAACAAAGAACCTTGTTAATGATTGACTTGGAAGAAAACTATAAATGCCAGGACAATAGATAAGGCTGTGGAAGTCTAAAACATTCCAGAAGGCAGTGACACACCACTTTCTTGCTATTATCAACAATAACAACCTTGCATAGACATTAACACATAGTCAACAGAAGCTGAGCGCTGTCAAAGTAGATGTTTATATTTTTACACAATATTTTTGTTTCTTCTCAAGTAAATTTGTTGGATATGGAGTGGGGAAAGGAATACACTCCAAATTATTTATGTAGTCATGTGAGAGTACCATGCTTTGAGTGAATACAAAATGCCAGGTATAGAGTTAAAAAACAGAAACAAATCACAAACTATGGGATAGTGATGGAGAAAGGAAAGTCACTTTTGTAGTTTGCAACAGAGGTGTCTTTCTCAAAGATGGTAATAAAAAGCATTTTGTTAGGGTCCAAACCATTTAGCTACACCCCAGCTAATTAGATTTCACAATATCGAAAGAAAGTATCTTGAAATTAGACAACTCTGTTACCAAACAATGGAAATGTAGAAATTGACCTCTGCATTGAGACTGGTTCCAAAACTGTTATGCCATGCGAGTAAAAGAAAAGGCACAGGAATTGAAACTTGACTTCACTCTAGATAGGGGTTACATTTCAGTTGCTGGAATTAGAGTGTTGGTTTGGTCTAGTGGTTAAGGCACAAGGTTAATTCTAGTCCCACCTTAGCCATGAAAACCAGTTGGGTGACTTTAGACCAGTAACTCTATTTCAGTCCAACTCACCTCACAGGACTGTTATGTGAAAATAAGAAGAAGGAAGTGTGTTGAGTATGTTTTCGGTCTTATCTTATTTATAAAAATAATAAAGGTAGGGGATCTAAATAAATAAATTAAATAAAAATAAATCTCCCTTAGACCTTGTGGGTCCTTATATGCCTATTGTGTTATTTTCAGTTTATCAAAAGAAGAATGACAGATTAAAATCATCTGAACTTGAAAATGTATGTATTTACTCATTTAAAAATAAGAATAAAAACTAATGTGAGCAGAAGTTAGCCAAGTGCATTCATGATAATCCAGGTATCCCAATGATGGAGCTGTTTGTCACTCTTGTTACAGTTGATAAATGAGAGACCTCAAAGTTGGGCAGCTGTATACTTTACCACAAGGATGTGTCCTGGCTGTACTTTCTGAAGTGACTGAATATAAGGAGATTGGTTTTTTTTTATTAAACAACATTTATCTATTTGTTGTTTAAATGAGCTAAAATGGAATGCAGAAGATAAGACCTACTTAAACTATCACTATTTCATAGAGAAGATGTGACCATTATATATTTTAGTATATATTTTTAAAAATCTTCAGTTCACATATCTTTGCCTTTATACATGGACATATTTAAAGCTATCTAATATCTCCAAGCTCAACTTTAATTAACATTAATCTCTCCTCAAAATGCAAGAATCTTCTAAGGAGAATATACTTTATTCTGAATCCACACTCAGTATTGTTGAAAACCTCGGCTAGCAATTGTAAAATTTTTCCACGGTTTTGAAATCCATAGGTATTAGATTTTCTTTTAAAGTTTCAATATTTCATTTCTCATCCTCATGGTGGGGTTTGGGTTTTTTTTTTGAGCTATATACGTCATCAATTTTTTTCTACTTTCATTGTGGGAAAGAATATGGTAGCTTAAAATATTGTTTACAAATTTAAAAGCAATTAAACAACACCAACAAGTTTTCACCTATCTTGGTCCTTGAAAGGACTGGGTTTACCCCTGAGTTTATCAAATGATTGTGCCCACCTGCTCTTGAACAATATCATCTGAAAGACTAATGGCACATTGATTACTAGTCAGAAACTGTAAGTAATGTTTAAATTATGCGGGAGGGAAATGCTGAGGCAGATGTTACTAGTGAGAGATAAGAACAATAAAGGAACATTAGCAACACTATGCTCTGAAGAGAAAAAAAATCACATCTGGATGCACAACAATGCTTTACTTAACCATAAGGCATAAGGCATAAGGCATACATGTAGTTTGTCTGTAAACATTCATGTTTCAATTTGTTTATGTGATAATAAATAAAACTTAATTGGTAAATCCTTGTTTTAACAATTTTCAGTTTTCCAATGCCATTATACAGTGTATGATATTTTTATGCTGCTTCAGTTTCACAATAACTGCTCCTCATTTGTTAGTAGAACAAGACTATTTTGGACAGAGAATAAAATATAATCCCATTTTACAGAAGTGATTAAAATGTTGGGACTAAATCTAGAAAGACAAAGAATACTTTCAGCCACAGAAGCTCACAAGTTGAATTGGGGCCAGTCATTCTCTCTCTACCAAATAACCTTACAAAGTTGCTGAGAGGAAAACTGGAAGAAGAAAGTACTATATATGCCAACTTCAGATTTTAAAAAGAGAAAAATATAACACTGATTAAATCCATTGATAGATAAATAACCAGAGTCCAAGAATTTGCAAGTCTTTTCCAGTTGCAAGCTCCTTTTTTGACAAAAAGGAGAAATGAAACTAAATTGGCTTAAATTTTAGAGTATAAATGGAAACACATTTCTCTACATCTTTTTACGAGATATAATCTTCTGCAGCTGATCAGAAGCGATCTAAGAGGAACACTGAGTTCACTGTGTGAAGATTGGAAATGTAGGGGATTGATATGGCAGTACCAGGAGATAATAGAAGAGAAGACAAAGAATTGGAGAAGATCACAAAATATCAAGAACTGAAAAATGAAACTGAAATACTATGGCATAAACCAGTCATGGTGATCCCAGTGATTTTCAGCACACTGGGTGCCATATAAAAAATGTTGTATGGCATTTAGAAAATATGTGATTGACATCTGTCAATTACAAAAGGTCACACTGCATAGATACTACACCAATACATTATATTTGTCCAGAATAGTATAGGATTTTCTGCTTGTGCAGAGTTGACTAGAACACTTCCAACATCCCTTCCATTTCTGTTATTCTGTATCCTTGGATCTTGTGAATAACTCAATGTGTATGAAGGTCAATAATAGTTAAAGAACTGGCAGCTGCAGTTTCACAATATTATGAATATAATAATAATATGCCATGTGAGAGTGGAAATTCTTAAATGTTCATGTATGTTTGCTATAAGTTTGTACTAGATTCCTCAAACAATATTTGGAGCCTATATTCAAACTCATATTCTCACTTTTTCATGTCCAACTACACCTTCTTGATTGATGGCAAATTTCCTTGACTGTTTTTGAAAAAGCAAAACATATTATAGATCCCAACATTTACCGCTTGTGCTGTAAATGTTCAGAATTAGATTTATATCTAAATCAAGTTAACTTATTGTCACTCTTTTGTGGAATTCAGAAGTCCTGTTTCTGATGATACAGCTATTAATGAAACTATCAGAACTATGAAACACAGTATTCACCAAACTTCATGTTGAAGGCCGGCTAAAATGTGCAACTATACATATAAAATATGTGAAGATATACATATGAAACACTGCCATTAAAAATCATGTAGAGAAGTAATGTTCTTCTGTAACACATGTATGTGTCACATGGAAACATTTCTCCTCTGAGACAAGAAGTTATGTAGCTTTCTACTGAATCACACGTGGCTGCTTAATCCTTTTCAGGCAACTACTGTAAAACAAAAGAAAAGAACTCCACCCTTTAATATTATTTCAATTTTTTAAATTGGCAAACTAGACCGGGGAAACCCTTTTTTGCCTGGCTATGTTTTTTAAGCAGAAATGTTCATTTACTCATTGCATATAGCATAAAAATTACATTTATAGGGAAAAATTCTAAATAAATTTCTTAAGAAGTAAGCATCACTTACTTCCTTGGGGTTTTCTTTCGAGGTATATGCACAGCCTAGGTAATGAAAATTAAATTAACATATGGATTAATAAAAAATCCCAGTGCATAACTCTGATGAAATTTAGCACTCATAAAACATTTTACTGAAGCTGGAATACTATGAGACAATGTGCCATAATTCATTCAGATTGGGTGGAGCATGAAACTCTGATTTTACTGTGTTTTTCTCCAACACCAAGAAGGAAGGAAGGAAGGAAGGAAGGAAGGAAGGAAGGTTGGTTGTTGGTTTTATATTTTATGTGAAATGATACAATGGGGAGATGATTAAAGGTTAAAAATAATTAATTCAGTGAATTGCTAAAACCAGAATGATTCTTCATTGTTCTTGAATTCTTCTAATCACAACATTGTTGACAGGTCGAAAGATCTTTGAGTCTGACAAAGTGGTTAGTTTTATCATTCTTTCACTTCATAGTCAGTTTCTCACTCTGCAGGATTTTGTGATCTGAGGAAGCTGTCCTGGCTTAACGAATTATTTTATACAAACCAGTGAATTAATATCTGTGTACTAATGCATAGTCTAGGAAATGTTTAATAATCATTAGGGAAGTGTGCCAAATTCGGGTACCAAGGCACAGTGAGATAAAGTTATCACAATAAATTCAGATTCTGAGTCTCCACACATTCTCTCCAAGGGTTTCTTTTTATTTTATTTTTGAGTGACAAGGATTGGAGTGGACAAGGCATTGATTAGGTAATTCCCTGTGGCTATAGAGAATTCATTTTTAAGAGCAGGGGGGCAGGGGGGTACTTAGCAATGTTATTCAAACTTGGCAATTAAAAATGTGTGGACTTCAAGTCCCAGAATTCCCTAGTCAGATATTGCCAAATTTGAAAAAGTTTACTTTAGAATGTTTTCAATGTGTGACATTTAAAAGAACAGCTTTTCATTTTCATTCTATTTCACAGAATAGCAGAAAATTGTACTTCTGCTTCTTAAAGAAGAAAAAAATGCTATAAATATATATTGTACACAAACTTCCAGCATATTTCATGATGAAACCTTTTTGTCAGGAAAACACTATTGTACAAGTGGCATTCAAAATATGGATGTACACTCTGAATATCACTTGTACAAGTTTCCCCTCAAAGCACATTAGGACCTTGTTAATGTATAGGTACACTATTTTTGTCCATATCCTCTTGTTTTGAGAGCTTCTATTTCTTGACCATTTGCCATCAAAATTTAAAAGTGTGACTTCTGAGACGTCTGAGAATTGGAAAAAGAAATCTAATCAAAAACCACATGTGGCTCAGGGCTTGCACAACATTTTTAATGTTCAATATTCAGGATTAAGGGGTAGGCTTTCTAGGTAAGGAGATGAAGCAAGAGTTATGAAGAAACCTAGACTAAATCCAAATCCTATGTGGAGAAAGGGTGGAGACGCCTTTGGATTCTGCAAATCAAGAGTGTGAGCCCAGTGTTCGTATATTCAAACTTGCTAAGCTGTTCTGAACAAAATCGATGCTTTGATTTTCTTATTAAAATGGTATTGTTAGGCCACTGCCATCACTCAATTTAGAATTAATTGCTAATCCATTGTACCAAAATGCTGCATATAACTTTTTCATCACTACGAATATGTAAGATTACCAATATTGATCTGAGATAAAATGGAAATGTTTAAACACTTTTCAGCAGAAAAAGAGTATTTTTTTCTAGATTTTCTCAGATATATTAGAAAGAGATGTATACATGTATACTAACTTCCTGGACTTACAGGATCTGCTGACTGAGAGGCAGTGCAGAGGAGAAAGGTAGAGCAAAGTAACTCCATTTCAATTTAAATTTCAGGGGCTTGTAGGAGGAGCTTCCATTCCATTCTAATTTCCTGGACTTACAGGATCTGCTGACTGAGAGGCAGTGCAGAGGAGAAAGGTAGAGCAAAGTAACTCCAT
>JANHFK010006026.1:217180-233250 GCA_036250565.1 Sibynophis collaris
TGTGTGTGAATATTTCTTTAACAGAGACTTCGTTAACCTAATACACCAGTTTTTTCAGTTTATTCATAGCACCTAATACTTATTAAATGTTTTGGAGGACCAGTTTTAGCTTTTCTGCACACCTTCATCTGCTAATTGAAAATTCTGGTAATTAGAATCCCAATACAACTGGAAAGCACCAGGCTGATACAAACTGTTTTAAAGGGAACCAAACCAAACCAAAACAGATGGTTCTCACAATGATTAAGGTTAAAATGTCTTTATAACTGAATTGTCTTCCTTATCAGGTTAAACATACTGTTTTGACCTGAGTGCTCCATATATAATGCATGTGGAATTCTATTTGTATTTACAATATATTCCCAAATGATTTGAGTTGATGTAGCCAACCACTGTATTTTTGGGTGGATGGAAAGTAGACATGTATTTTATTCTATAAAATGCATGGATTTGAGGTAAATTCAGCCAGCCCTAGCTTTGCCTTTTAAAATTGTTCTTCATGCGGTTATTTCCTGCCAAGAATATTAATGTTTAGGTATTCCTTTGTTACTGCTTGACTTAACATTCTTCCACCATTATTAATTCCACTCTGCTAGCAGACTTGGTCCTGTACAAATAAGGCCATTACCCTTTTCTAATATTTCTAGATGAACAATATGTTCTTCATGCAGCAACTTATAATTGTTAGGCTAGATAGGAAGAAGTAAAGTCCCAAATGTGTTATGGATTTTTTTAATGAGTCAGTAAAACATACATTAATATAAAACTTTTCAATTGTTCTAAAGAGTTCATTGCTACAAGCAAGATTTAGATTTTGCTTCAACATATTCTAGCCCCAAGGAAATTTGAACAATATTGTTGTCAGAACAACATACCAGAGAGAAATACAAAGTGGTTTTATTAATTCACATTTATTGGAAGTACACATCTTGCATGTGAATAATTCCCAGAAAACTTACTCGTCATATATTATTGCTTAAAAAAAAAAAGGTAATTTTGTATGATAGTACCTACAATTATGGTGGTATTCAGCTGGTTCTTACCAGTTTGCATGTATCGTTGGTGGAAATTTAGCCAAGGTCGCTGAACCAGTACCGATGGCCAGCTGGCCACGCCCACAAACTGGTCCCCTGGTCGCCAATCACTCGCCCCACCCATCATGTTTGTTGCCACCATGTTCTTCGCATACACACATCCAATTGCCTTGCAAGTCCAATGGGATGCACATGTGCGAAGAAGATGGTGGTGACAGCAGCAGCTTTTTCCGTGACCTCCAGTAGTTTTTGGCAGCCTGAGACCAGCCGCCTCTTTGAGAGCCACTTTACGGCTGCGGGGGTTGGCCGCCGGCTGCCAAAAACTATTGAAAGATACCATGACTGATAGTATCAAATACTGTCAAGATATCTAGGAGAATCAGGATGGATACTCCCACCCCACAAATGCTGGCACTATCAGAGATCATGGACAAACTCTATGAATGCTATCTCCATGCAAAACCTCATCCAAAATCTGATGGAAAAGGGTAATGTTTTTACCAATATAAACACTGTGGAATTTAAAAAAAACTTAAAATAACTAAAATAATTTGAACTGCAACTTGAGTAATAGATATTTTAATTGCTATCATGCTTCAGGTTAGGGTTAGAGTAGAGTAAAGTCATAAAATTTCTAGCTTTTCTTTTCTTTCAAGTGGATGAAACATTGCAAAGTCTGAAAGCAGAGGAAAGAATATGATTTTTTAAAAAAGTTGACACTAATCCCACAGTTGGATATTACCTTCATTAATTCATTTTGAAACCTGTATTTTGAGATAGGACTTCAATGAAGATTTGATAATAACTGTATATGATCTTGCTTGCATATGGTTTTCCATTGTTATTTGCTTGCCTGATTTTTGAACAATCTACCCTAAAAGCCCTGAGAGATAATTTTCCATTTTCCAAGACAATTAGCCATAAGTTTATTTTCTAATATTTTAATTTTATTATGTTTTGTTTGCTGTATTTTATGAAATGTTATTCTATGAACATGCATACATATGTATATATACACATTCAATTTTAGTTACCAAGCTTAGGAAAGCATACAAACCCATGCCCCACAGATACCGCTGAACTAAAAGGCAACTGAATGTGTAGAAAAATGTAGCAATATATAGAGGGCTACATGTTTCCTATCCAGGCTATGGCTTGTGACAACTCAGGTAAACTTGAATATTCACTGCCTTAGAAAGGCAGAGAATAAATTGAATAAGCAGTAAATAATAAATCACTGTATTTGTGGGGGGGAAAGTCAGTGCACCAAGAGCTAATTTGAACCTTATTTTAATAGTTTAGCAGCAGCATAGTTTAAATTGTTGGGTTAATGTCTGTTAAGTTAGAAAACAGATCTAACAGACCAAGTTTGACTTTGGAACGATACTTTAAAACAAATTTATAAGGAAAAAACTTTAAGGAAGAAAAGTATTTCATTAACACCAATATCTAAACAAATTGTATGTAGGCAAGAAGTACAAAATGAAATATACTCTTGACTGGCCTTGATGTTCATGGTGATGTCTCTTTTATGTCATGTATTATAGTTACTGTCAAGATTTAGTGATTGGAAAATGACAAGATATTGATGCCATTTACATTCCAGTTGGTATAGTTCTACAACTTCACATTTTTCTACTTGAAGTCTTGAGAATTCAGAAGTTTCATCTATTTCTTCTTCCTTGAAGATCAGAGAGATAAATGAAACACTGCATAGTATGCC
The DNA here is from genome assembly GCA_036250565.1 of Sibynophis collaris. Taxonomy (NCBI): domain Eukaryota; kingdom Metazoa; phylum Chordata; class Lepidosauria; order Squamata; family Sibynophiidae; genus Sibynophis; species Sibynophis collaris. The sequence goes on from JANHFK010006026.1 coordinate 219,938, forward strand.
CCTTGCCTACTTTCTCCGAGTTTAGAATTTGAATACATATTCTTTTAGATTCCAAACTGGTTGATAGGGTAGAGAAACTGCATGCAGTATTGCTGAATGCTGGAATAATAAAAATAGACAAAGTGTTTCTAAGTTTTTGAAACTGCTCTGAAGAGGATAGGATGCCCTGTTATGAATAGCCTTGTTTTAAAAAGCATAAACAAATGTCTTGCCGGTCCATTATATTTTACTGAAATCATACACTGCAACTATGATTGAAAATATTTTCTTTTCTCAAATGAGAAGTGTCAAAGAAGGCAGATACCCTCTCCCAGTAGACATGACTTAAAAAGAAACTATTTGCTTAATTGCATCATAAATCTGTCTGTTCCAAAAGCCCAAATGTAGGGAGTAATTGCAGAATAAAATGTTTGCATTTAATGCATCACTTTAAAAAATGCAAGTAGGACAGTTGAAGATGGTTGTTGACTAGTGGCATCACAACAGATGCATATTTCGCGGGGGGGGGGCAGGGAAATCCTTAAATTGGAATTTCTATTGGGACAAAATCCCCCATTGAAACTACCCTGCTATAGGCATCTATTCCTAACTATCATAATCTCATGCTGAGAAAATGTGCACTGTGATATCATCTTCAAGCTCTTCCTTCTTGTATCTGCATTATGATGTTGAATGCAAATATGTGAGGACCAGTGTTTGCATCATGACATAATGCTAGACAGCTGCTCGTTAATTGCTCCTCCCCACATTCCTCCTTCAGACACCCAGGCATTAGCACTTTCCCAATGATGCTATTTTTAAAATTGCACATAATTCAATACAAAAGTACAGACATGAATCCAAGCTTTGTGATATAAAACATACTTATACATGATGAACATGATGATTGGATTTGTTATGCTACTGCATCTTGTAGTCTGTGTTCACTTTACAGAATCCATCTTGCTCTTCTGCAGAAGTGACAAAAGTAGCATTGTGCTGTCATGCTTCAATTTCTGCCCTTTTTATGTGTGTAAGATGTAGTGATGCATAGACCAAAGGGAAGGATCTTGCATTGCAATAATGTGGCTCTGTTTCCATCAACTGATCCGTTTACAGATTTGTTTATGCCAGTACAGTTTGATCAAATCATCCTTAAACTGGAAGTCTTAATCAAAGCTTTGCACAATCTTGATTCCTTGGGAGGAAAGACCCAAAGTCAGATGTAATTATAAGTAACTATATATCTGGATGATTTTATTTTAAACCAAAGAATACATCTATGTATGTGCTTCAGTTGCAGACATACACCAATCAATTATGACATTACTATTACATATATGACTAAATTTTCACAGAGTTGCTTAATCAAAAATATTATTTCAGAGAAGTTTAGGCGAATCAAAAATTATATCTTTGACATGAAGCAACAATGGTGCCCAGGATCCTATGAGACCTTATTGCAAACAAGACAGCTTGTTGCTGATGACACTTGATATCTAAAAAATTAGCCTTCTGCAGACTTATCTTTATAGACTTGCCTGTCTATATTTTATTATACATTTATTGTATAGAGTGCAACTAAAAAGAGAGAAAATATTGATACTGTACTTATTTTAAATGCTTGATGTTTTAAGCATATTTTTGAGCTGCAGAGTTTTTCCCCCCAGTTGCCTTAAAAAAATCTAGACAAGCCTCATCAAAAAATTGTCATTGTATACTTTATTGCACAGGGCCGTTTAAGACCTTGTTATCTGGGGAATCTTGTCTTCTCATCAGCAGGCGAATTGCATGCATCAACAAAAGAATTACAACATTAGTGCCATCTGTTAGAGCTGTTGAAAATCTGAGACGTAATTGGTCAGTGTTTCTTCAGCTGCAAGAGATGCCAAATAACAACAGGTTCACATTATAAGAGTGCAAAGAGAATAGCATCACTCTTGCCTTTCTTTTTCTCACCCCCCTCCCTTCAAGTAATGAAACATTATCACCGGGAGGGCTATTCTTTTTGCCAGTCAGTAACACCTGTTGAAAAGTTGGTGCCAAAAACAAACAGTTGGCAACACTTCAGCTCTTTTAAAGTTGTTCTGAGACAGTTGGCTAAGGATGTGTTTGAAGCATAAATATCACTGTCTATTTACTACTGCTAGTCTGCTACAAAACATGTATGCACCACTCACAGTTTATTAAGGGGAAAAATAGCTTTTGATCTCAAAGACTGATTCGGGAATTGAAAGGTGCTAAGTTTTAGAACTTTTCCTTCAATACCCAGAATAAAACTCAACTTTGCTCTTCAAAGCTTTTAGAATTGAGTGGCCGTTATCCTGAACTTTTTACCAAAAAGCTTATAAGCATATAATCATTATTAAAGATGATCAAATCATTGTGCATTTAAATTTAAATTTAAATTTATTCGAATTTATAGACCGCCCCTCTCCCTTGCGGGACTCGGGGCGGTTTACAGTCACAATAAAAAACATTCAATACAAAGGTTAAAAATATCTTAAAAAGAAATATTTTAAACTGACTGTGTATCCCTATTAAAAACCCATATAAAACCCTTATTTAATCTACCCAAGCGAAGAGGTTCAGAGAGATATTACTATTGTGTTAGCTAAGGCCTGCCGATCGAAATAGGTGGGTTTTCAAAGCCCGGCGGAAGAGACGTAGATCCGCTACAGTTCGCAACTCGGGGGGTAAGTCATTCCATAGGGTGGGGGCCGCCACAGAGAAGGCTCTCCCCCTAGGGGTCGCCCGCCGGCATTGCTTCGCCGACGGGACCCTCAGGAGGCCCGCTCTGTGGGCCCGTACTGGTCTCTGGGAGAGATTCGGTTGCAGGAGGCGTTCCTGTATGTACATAGGGCCTATGCCGTGAATCAGGTTTTTGCATATGGGAAAGGTATGTAGCTGCAGCTTGATGCTAGCATATTGTGGAGTGGAGTAGAGTAGAATGGAATGGACCATTCTAATTTTGGTGAGATTTGCCAAAATTATCCTCCTAGGCCAGGATATTTAAGAGTGAAAGAAAAAATTGAAATGGATGCACCATCACTTATTTTTAATGTCTGTGGATTGGATTATACTGTCAATTCCCCCTCAGAGGTTGAGAAAACTTTAAAATATTGCTAACTAACATTTGAATTATTTCCTGAAGTTGCAAAATATTATTGAAAGTAAATTTGAAAGCTTGGAAGTTTTAAAAAATGCATTAGAATTGATTTAATTATAAAGATAAAATTGCTTAAGAAATGTGTAGAATCTCAAAATGAATATAAAAGACTTTACCCTTTAAGATTAAAGAATTTGAAAGAGTATAGTTAATACTGATGATGATAGCTTAGAAGGGTTAATAAATGGAAGTAGAAATATATATTGCTTTCATCAGTTCCACATGTGTCCTGTTGGAAAGGGGGGGGGGGGAATGGCTTGCTAGCATTTTTTGAATGCTTTCGCTTTTGCTGTAACTGCTTGGGAATTATGGAGAGGGATTGTTTTTGTAGACAAAGAAGACTCCCTTCCAGCTGGTTCCAGCCTGGTTTCAAGACCATCATGCTCTCAGAGTGAACCATTGTCTGCCTAGCACCACAGCAGCATCACATTGGCTGCTGATGAACTGGTCAAGGGTTGGGTTTGGGGCAGTGGTGGGATTCAATTTTTTTTTACTACCGGTTCTGTGGGTGTGGGTTGGTGGGCATGTCATGGCTTGGTGGGTATGGCAGGGGAAGGATACTGTAAAATCTCCATTTCCTCCCCACTCCAGGGGAAGGTTACTTTCGTCCTGATCAGTAATTAGTGACTCGGGAGACAGAGAATAGATGGGGGCGGGGCCAGACAGAGGTGGTATTTACCAGTTCTCTGAACTACTCAAAATTTCCGCTACTGGTTCTCCAGAAATGGTCAGAACCTGCTGAATACCACCTCTGGTTTGGGGATGAAAGGATTGATTTGTACTTTGTGTGGGCTTTTTCAGATTTCACCTGACTTTACTGAAACCACACTCTCTCAGTAAAAGTTCTTTTGAGTCTTGCTTTCCTGAGGGACCAGCTGGGGCAGGTCCTTATAACTTCCCACAATAGGGAGAAAATATATTTGGTTAAGATTGCAACGGAAACTGTTTTAAACAAAGATATTTTATTTCCTCTTGTTTGTATTGGGATATTGCTTCTGATTTTTAAGGGAAAAAATGAAATTTAGAATTTACTTTGAAGATTTAATAATGGAGCAGTTATAGAACTGATTTCTAAAATTCCAAGTGCTTGGGAAGGACTCAAGAGGTGGATAAAAATGTCAAATCCTGTCTAAGCATCTGGTGGACTGTGTCACAAACTATAGGTAATGTAAACAATTGAGGTTGCAAATGTATTAGTACTGCAAATGTAAATGTACTGTTTTGGAAAGAGTTGGAAGTCAACAGTTTTTTCTCTCTCCTTTTTCTATCCTGAACTTTCCCCCCTTTAAAAAATATTTATTTTTACTGTATTTTATGCTATAATAAACCTTAATAAAACTTTCATTTTAAAAAAGAGAATAGCTAGTTATTTATACTTCATCTTTATGACATTAAATTATAACACTTAAAAAAAATCTTAAAATTGACCTTTATGAAAAATAATCATAAAAAGACGTATAATTTCATTTCTAACATCCCTTTTGAACTGTTATTTTTTTGTGATAGACAACTATGTAGGGATTAGTACACAGATCAAATATTTTAAAATATATATGGAGCATTTGTTGCTAGACAGAAAAGAGTAGCTCAAAAGTTTCGGGAACAAAATAAATGCCATATGTTCAGAAGTAAAATTAGGAGACAAATCTATATCTGACTTCTTCCATAGAAGGGATTTCATAAGACATAATTAAATACCAGTAATACTTTCTTTTGAAGTGCAGAAATTTAATCTATTTTTAAAGTAATAAAGTACTAAGAAAAATCTTTAGTAACAGAAGGTTGAATCACCATTGGGGTTGGACAATCCAGCCTCTGAGAATAAATTTAGTGGAATTGGTTTACTCATATTCACACATTCGGTATATGAAAATTGGTCATGTCAAGCTTAAAGTAAAACACTCTTAATATTCGATAAACATTTTTTTTTGCTTGTTTATCAAGCTTTTGGGATAATTGAGTCTGTGTAGTGACACATAATTAGCTTCTTCATATTTTGTTCTCTGGAACTGAAATAATGTTTGTTACTTGGCATTAGTTAGGAAACAAGTCTCAACATATCAAGTAGGTCTTACAGTCAACCAGACATCTTTGTCTCATTTGCAATGTGGCGCTAAGAGAAATCTTTTCCCATCCTTTGATCAGAAGCTTTTATTTCTAGAAGTCTTGTGACTGCTAAACTCAGTAAGGGAAAATTGAAAGTCAAATAAGCCATATTAGTCTGTCAGAGGTTGACGGAACTGGTAGTCTGTTTTCTTCCCTTAAAAAAACTTCCATCAGGTATATGTAATAGCATAACAGAATTCTTAGCAGACTTATTTCCCTTTTATTTATTTATTAAACATATTTCTTCCCTGCCAGGATCAAAACAATTCTTGGTGGTTTATATAGAATACAAATAGAAACATCCTTAGTAACATTTAATACAATGTAAAAACTTAGTACATGACAGCAGTAAAACCAACTATCACTTAAAACAAACCCATGCAACAAAACAAATCAAAACAAAACCCAATAATGGGGATGAACAATGACATCATAAATAAGCTCAGGAGAAGCCCTCTGTAACAAGTCCAGCAATTTCTGAAAGGAGTGTAAAGAGAGGTAACCTCTATAAGGAAGCTGTTATACAGTATTAGTGTTGCCATAGAAAAATAGCGGCTTCTCATTTCAACCTCCAAACCATCCAAAAGTGTTGATTTGAAGTAGTTTTCACATAATTTTTCTAATTAGTTACCCTAATATTGGTTGATCTAGGCAGTCCTGCAGGTATCCAGCATCTTCTGCTGCTCTTCCTCCCAGTTACATCCATTCCTGAATTAGAATCATCCTGATCACTCATTTCTCCCTTGAAGACCACTTGGAGACTGCAGATGGCCTTAATGGAGTGGAACAGATAGTTATGGGAGTATCATTTTATGTTCATGTGACATCACTAGCTTGTGAGTTGCACTGCCACCCAGCTGGTTTCTGGATACAATTCAACATGGTGGTTATCACCCATAAAGCCCTGCATGACAAAGGACCAAACTATTTGTGAGATTATTTTCAGTAATGTCAACTCATCCCACTTTTTCAAACTGGCCACCCTTTAGTCCTGAATATCCATGTCTATCTAGTAGGATTTAGGAAGCATGGCAATGATGGGTTTTTGAAATGATCTCGTTCTCATTTAGCCCTGTTAACATTTCAAATGGCATTAAAGATATAGTTTTTCCCCTGTGTGTTTCAGCTCCATGGTTTAATGTCCCCATCGTGGGTCATGGTCATGTTGGATTTGGTGATTCTGAGTATGTTCTGCTTTATCTTTGGTGTAGTTGATTAATATTCCTTATGGTTATAGTTTTATGTTAATTGCTCAGAATCTCCTAGGTGACTTTGATACCTCTATATGTAATCCACAGCTTAGAATCATTCCTTTAGCAACCATTTGAAGTTACAAGAGCCCTGAAAAATGTGAGTTATGACTGTTACAGCATTTCCACAGTCAAGTGTTCAAAATTCAAGCATTTGGCAACCAGCATCTGTTTATGATAGTCACAATGTGATAACCATTCATGACCTTTCCAGCAAGCTTCCAATAGGTAAAGTCAATGGGGAAGCTGGTACCATTAATGACTGTTCAATTCACTTAACAATTAAAATCATGAAATCAGGCACAACTCAGCAACTGCCTTTCTTCGCGATGGAAATATTGATCCCAATTGTGGTCTTAAATCAAGGACTACCTGTATAAGTTAGATAAACAAACAAACAAACAAATTATATATATCTATGATATCATTGTCTGGAAGGTGGTAGCATTATTGGTGTTATCTGTCTTCTTCATGTCACCAAGAACTGGTAAAGAAGATTCTAACCATGCTGCCTCTTAAAGAATACTATTCATGGCTTGGAGCTGGGTTACCTAAAGGGCTGTTTTCTCTCAGTCATTTCTGTCTGGTGGCTTGGGTTTTTATGGGTCCCATCAGACAAGAAATGTTAGTTTGTGTGGATCGGGGGCTATTCTTTCTTTGCCATAGTCCTTATCCTCTAGAACATTCTCCTTTTAGAGATCCATGAAGACTTGGTTTTGTGCCCAGATTTAGGTTTCCAAGTGGTTTCCAAGTGGTTAAGGTACTTGTTTCTTAGGTGTATTCTTGCGTTAACTTCCAAGGCAATAGTTTTGTTTGGTGACCATATATATTTATTTTGTATTGTTTTGATTTTTAAATTTGTTTTTGCGTTTTATGACATATGCCACCCAGAATCATTTGATAAAATAAGTGGCCACAGAAATCAAAGAAACGAACAAACCAGTATTTGGAACAATTTGTGCAACCACTAGTATTTTATTGTATAAACATGGTTATGCAATGGTAAATCCCCCTGCACAATATTTGATTTGACACACACTGGATAATTAATACAGAATTAATAGAAGTTACAGAAGCTTTGTTCTAGTGAAATGGCACTATTGCAACCAGTTCTGCCTGATGATTTTGGCACTAATTAACCAGGACAATGGACATTCATTTCCCAAAGTCAGGCAAAACAAAGAAAAATAATTTAAAACCTCTGGTTTATACAACCGATATAATTAGATGACAGCTGATGTTTTCTTTTTGTTAGGTAAGACAATTTTTTGATAGATTCATTTGCAAATGCTTTCATGTAGTTCTGATGATGAAGGATTTCAGTATGCCGCACAGTATTTGATTAAAGATCTACAAACTATTTTATTCAGTAATTTACTATTTTTTCCTAAAATTAACCACCTACTAGGAAAGAAAATAGGGAAAGCAGCTAATTATAATAAAATTCTGACATGCAGAAATAATGAAGATGCAATGTTCACATAATGAATATTTTAATGAAAGTTTTTGATAGTTATGGATTTATGTTGATTTAAAAAAAATCCTTGTGGACAGAAATGATTAGGTCACCTGTAGGGAACCTCATTAACTACAGTGTCCTCCAGTCCCACTGTGATGACAAAACTGCAATTTGATCTGATGCCCAGAGAAGTCCATGACAAAACTAGCTCAAGCAGATTCTTTCAAAGTGCTTCACAGGAACAAGGTCTATCGAATTGGCTGGGACGTGCTCTGGCAAAATGCTTTTGGAACTGGGATGAGTGTTGGCAGGATTTAAAATATCAGACGCAGATTAGACTGTGTCTAATTAATTGTGAAGACATTACATGATGTTCCTCAATGACATTCACTGAGAGGGCTTCCTTATATCTTCTGTCTGTAAAAGTCAGAATTAAATTCCTTTATCCAAAATGGAATGATACTAGAAACTATTAGAAGGTCTCTGAATACGTACCGTCGTGTCCTCTTCTCAAAACCTACAATAGCCTCAAAAGGAGACAAACAAAAGGAGATGGAAGGTATAATAATCTCCTTGATGATACTTCTATTAGCTCCTCAGATGATGCAGTTTTAGTCCCAATTCTGTTGGGTTCCATTGGATACAATTCCCAATTCTGCAAGTTCCTCGTCTGTCATGTAATAGTATGGCCTGAAGGAAGCTAAATCATCACTTCTCAGTTACTTTAGCTACTTGGTGAGATACTTACTCCATTAGGAATCCATAAGATGTTGCAACTCCACAAATTCCAAGCACTAGCTGTATTGTTGGAAGTGTTGGGAGTTGCTATTGGAAGCACATCTGGAGAGGAGGATGCCTCAATCGATACAAAACTCCATTAAACGGAAATAAATTCAGATTAAAGTTGGTGCCTTTCTGATAGCTAAGAATAAAAGAAATTCCAGGAAAGTGATGTTAGATGAAATTGCTGGGACTTTTACATGCTGTAACATTTAAGGATGGATCATTTCTTTGCATGGGGGCCTTTAAATATCACTTTAGTATGTTAAGATATCATAGCCTTTTGACTATTCCCAGAAAGCTGAAAATGATGCACTTCTCCATTCAGCTGTTATATAAGAAATATTGAAACATCTCAGCCAAAATTATGACTAAATAATATTTATATTAAAAGAATAAATAAACATTTGCATTCAGAAAGGCCTCAGCTAAAGATGTCCATTGCTGTTCTCCTGAGTCTAATTAACAGAACCAGGAAATGATGTCTAACAAATATCTCCAACTTGAATGATAACTGAAAATTTTTGATGAAGCAAAACAAATATTGCAGTCAGACATTCAGGTTACATCCAGTGGTGGGTTGCTACCAGTTTTACTACCAGTTCTCTGAGCATGTGCTTCATGCACGTGCTTCATGTACATGCACACCACACACATGCTGTGTGTGAATGCACAATTTGCAAAAACTTTCCACTTCCACATTTCTACTGGGGAGAGCACAGCTGATTCGTGTGGCAAACTACTATGCAGTGCTAATCAGCTGAGAAGATAAAGGTAAAAAAGGAACCCAAATAGGCGGGTGGGCCAACCTTAACATCAGGGGGAACGGGTTTGCTACCAGGTGAACGTCGGTGCTACCAGTTCGCCCAAACCACTGTGTACTGGTAGCAACCCACCACTGATTACATCAGACCATATTACATTTTTATTTATATATTTAGGATTAATAGGCCTTGCTTTTATTCTAAAAGTTTGCATGTCAGTTTATCATCTATTTCTGCAGATTTGCAACTAAGAATCATCCTTCGACCTTTAGAAGTGACTGGATTTAAGTTTTTTAGGATGAAGTTTGATAGGCAACATACTACCTGCCCACACAGTTTTCCTAAAATGGGGGAAAGACAAGGTGGTTCTTTCTAAAACTTTTCATGTTCAAGACTAATGAGAAATGTGAATTGTAGACCATCTAGTTAACCATGTATATTTTAATCATCATTGTTGTTGTTGTTGTTGCTGTTGTTGTTTGCTACACAGTCAGCCAGATGTTCAAACTGGATTTAGCATATTTGTCTACATATTGAGTTCTTTCCAAGGACTGGGCAGATGTAGACATTTAATGGTGTGACATATATCATTGCAGGATGTAAGCAGTTCCAAGTGAATTGCCTTTTGCAATTGAATTATTACTATTACTATTATTATTATTAAATTGTTTGCTATCTATCTTGCCATCAGGCTATTCTAGGTAGCTCACAACCATAAAGAAATAAAAAGGAAATTTAAACAAAGTGAAAGTAAATAGAACAATAAAATAACCAAGGGAAAAACCCCCAAAGAAAATACATCAATATTATTAGAAAAAAATAAAACTTGTAAAGAAACATGGATCATAAAAGGCAGAAGGATACAATTAAATAGGATGCAGGGCATTGTGTGATAGCTGAACCTGAACAATATAAAAATAAGCACCTTCATGATCATTTGCAGCAAGTGTCTTTTATTCATTTACTAAATCATTTTATAAGGTACCATACAAACCAGGATACTCTATTATCTTGAGCATTATTATCAACAGAAGCATTTTTAGTTCCTACAATGACAGGTTTGTTTAGAAAAAATATTTTCAATGTTTGACTAGTTTAGTTATTTGGTTGCATTTGTTTCTCACATTCATGTACAAAAAGAAAAATATTTTGTCTTAATTCAGGTTGAAAAAGAAAGTGCAGGTAGCGTATTCAGAATATTAAAGGTTATTCAGAAAATTATCATTGAAGATATTTCCTTATAGTCAAAGCTGCAGGATTTTGTCACCCTTAAGATAGGTCATTAAATGTCAACGCTTGGTCCATTACTTTAGTTTATGCTTTAACACTGAGCCTATAAATGGAGCACTGGAAGATGTGAATGGCTAGTTTGTGGTTTTAATAATAAAAAGAGAAGCAATAAGCTTATATTGAATCTCTGGAAAGGGGGGGAAGTTGTATTTTCTTCTGCAGTCTCAGGAGATTAACGCACACAGGGACTGTGTCACAAGTACAATTTCATGGTATGGAAATGAAAGGGGGAGATTAAATTCCAGGCTGAAATTACCACAACTGCCAATATCCTGTTTATCAACAATGAGCACTTATACTCAAATGATTTCCATTGTGTTGTGAGTTGTGGCTCGGTTATTCATTATAAGAGCAATATTTTGGATTATTTTCATATTCTATGGAGCACAGAGCATTTTCACATGAATTCCTTTTGTGCTGGCTTCTTTACACTATATGTCGGCAAACAAAATGATAGTTTAGTTTACTTTGTTTGTTTGTCTTTCAAAATCTCCCTCACCAGATTCACAAGAGAAATACTCATGATTTGGTTGAAATAATATGATTAGAAAGAACATTTGCTTCTTCATTGCACAATTAAGCTCCACTGTGGGCCTTCATTTATCTATTCATGTTTATAGTTTTAGAAATGTGAACACTGATTTGAGTTGGCCTCATAAGTAACATTGACTTACCTCAAGATGCAACCATTTTGAGATAATCATTGTTTCAGAGCAAAGATCTGTGTAGAGCAGCCACCACATTGTTGTTTGACAAGGTCAATATTTAAAATAAACTCAGATAATCGTTATAAATCAGACATTCAAGATGTTTCGTTACTAATAAGTCATATGTAACCACTGAATACATTATGATTTGCATCTTAGCTGTCTGTGTTCTATAAATGCTACCATAGATGAGTTGTGAACATTGACAATGTGAAAATACTTTGAATCTAACTTGATGTCTTTTTTACATGATTTTCTATAATATTTTTGGTTGTTCTCTATATTAGGCTGCATACTTTTTTCAGTTCTGTTGCTTGGTTATAATTAGATTATTTCCCCTGTACTGAATACTTTTATTTCGGAAAAGGTGAAGACTGATGTTTTAGTTATGACTGCACTAGTAATTGTAAGTCATTAAGAATTACAGTTATGAGGGAAAATGAAAAGGAATATCCTATATGCCATATAGACAACACTTTTAAAGTCCAATAAATCAAGTTAAAGAGCACCTAAAAATGTTCAGCTAGTTGCATTCCTAGAATGGCTAAATGGTTGCATACATCTCTGGAGAAAATATATTGGCTTGCTCAATAAAACAGATAATGGATTATTTGGTGAAACCTACTAAGGCTTATGTTTGGACTCCATCTCTTCAATATCTTGGTAAACGCACTTGTATGCCTTCATTATTTCAGACATTTTCTGTTCCTTCAGGATGCGATGCCAAAACCATGCAAAAGTTCTCAGACATATGACCAAAACTCAGAAGAAGAGACATTTTTTCAGGTTACTGTGACTCCCAAAATGCCTGCTAAGACACTATTTATTTAGATCCCATGATCATGCAATAAAAGTAAGTTTGTGTACAAATGTACTGTATATAATAAATGCTCTTGTTCCTTTTTTTTTTGGCTAGGATACAGGACAAATTTAACTGCCTGAAAAATATTTAGTCCTGAGCTAAATATTTGGATCGCTACAATGTCATGTAAAAATCTTTATACTCACTGATAAGAATTTTATTTGATTTGCAATCTTTTGGCTGAAATAAATGTCATTGCTACAGTATGTAATCTCTTTGTACATGGAATAAAAAAGCTAACTATTCTCTATTGCAGTGATGGCGAACCTATGGCACACTGCTGTTCTGGTTTCTGGCCAGCTGGTCTTGGCAGGCACCAGAGTGCCAGAAAATAGTCTGAAAAGGCTTGAAAAATGCCCCAAAAGCCAGCACATTTTTTGAGTGTTTTTAGGTTGGTTTTGGGCTATTTTATGAACTGTTTTTGGCCTGAAAAATGGCCTGAAAACAGCCTGAAAATTGGCCCAAAACACAGCCTGAAAACACCCTGAAAAACTGCCTGAAAATGCCCCCCAAATGGCCTGAAAACAGCCTGAAAAACAGCCTGAAAACGGCATGAAAAACAACCCCAAAACAGGCATGGGCTCGCCAGTCAAATGGTCTTTGGGTTTCCAGTGCTCCAGTGCACGTGAAGACCAGCTGGCCAGTGCGCATGCGCGTGCCAGAAACCTGAAGACCAGCTGGCTGGCGTTCTGGTTTGGGCACTCGATGCCGAAAAGGTTCACCATCACTGCTATATTGCATGCTATCCAATCACTTAACTTCAGTAAGAGGCTCTCAGTCTTAAAATGCCAGATTCCAATATCAAGATGGTCAGTTTGATTTAGCAAAGTATTATTAATTCTTTTTATGAATATTTTTTTTATGATATTCTAAGAGCCTTGGTAGTACAGTGGTCTAAACACCCTGTTATTAACACCAGCTACCTGCATTTACTGCAGGTTCGAATC
>JANHFK010006026.1:257150-268872 GCA_036250565.1 Sibynophis collaris
AAGGATATTTGTTACACATTTTTAAATGATCAGTTGACTGTGTTTCATATTTAATGAATAAAAGATCATAATAATACTGTATTAAAGCATGTAAAGTAAAAATATAAAAAGATGAGGTGGTATACTATCTTCAAAAGTTATTTCTTTGCTATTTGATGAATAGCAAGCAGATATGGAATTATAGACAAAGGAATACTTAGAATAAAGTTTGGCTCTACATTTTTAAAGTAGGAGTTAGGGAATGACTACCTATATTAAAATGCTTAGTGGAGCTTAATAGTGGGTATTTAAATTACCTTAGCTTTTTACTGGCAACTGCTGCATGATCATTGCTCATTCACATACCATCACATTATAAAGAACCATACCAAAATCTCTCATGGGCAGCATTGGTTTCAAGTAACAATCCAATTAAATGTCTTTTCATTAGCAGCCATCCTATTATAAGCATTATCAACTAGACCTCAGTCCCACAAAACAGTTTCCAGTCTAACAGGACCACTGGGAATGTTCTTAAGAATCTGTGGATCTTAGTCTGCTCATCATCCTTGCCTTGAACCCAAAATATATTGCTGCTTCTTTCTTGATTCCTTGTACACAAGGTTGGCATTCCAGTCCAAACCAGAACTTGATGTAGACTTTCTGGGCAGAATAGAGCAGGAATTACTTTGAGCTGAAAGAAATGCTTTCGGTTAGTAAACTAAAACAAGTCCAAATCCAATCTGCTTTCCCAGTGGAAAATAAACTTTTATGTGCACAGACCTTGAGGTGGAAATCATCCGTGTAACTGAATGAGCATTGGTAATGGCAGCTCTCCGGGATGGCTCAGGCCCCTTCTCTTCATGGCAATTCCTCCATATTACTGGCATCTCTGAGGCAATTTAAAGCTCTATGATTACTCATCACCAAAATAGATAGATTGGACACGTTTTCTTGTACCTTTCCAGCCATAACTGACCCTTGTTTTCAATTCTATAGACCAACAAGTTTCAATTGCAGTGTAAGGTATCTAATGTCACTTTGGAATTAAGTTGCAGTGCAAGCTATCTAATATTGCTTGAGCACAAGGCATCTAATGTCATCTTGGAGAAAGAGTTGTACTGATTTTCACACACACTGCTGTCAAAGATCTGTGGTCAATCTGTGAACAAAATATTATCTTGCATCCATTCAACCTGTCTTTTCTTCAAAGCTTTCCACAATCCCTCTCCATTTCCCCCCATAAATAGCTTAAGGTGAATAATAATGAATAATCAAAAGACATCCAGATAGTTTTATAGCTAAGTGAGGAATCCTTAGTTTTAATCGGACATCCTAACCACTGTATTAAAATATATCCCTGATACATTAACAAACGTATATTCCATGAATGAGCAACTGCCTAGAGCACATACTGTATTAAACATATATACACAATAATGTTGCCAATTAGCTAGCAAAAATCACTGGGCATCATTCAAAGCAATAGTGACAGCACAACTTATAATTTCCTTCTGTTTCGACATTGTAAAAGGTGAAATGTATGTGGTGGTTGATTTGTATTAATTCCCCAGTGCCAGTCAGTATACAGTATTTCAACGCTCAAACTAAATAAAGAACAGAATTTTCTACTTGCCTACAACAATCATTTACTTCTGTATCTTTAATTTGTGAAGAACCATGACCCACTGTTATGCATTAGATTTAGGGAGGAGGGGGGAAGGGTCATAGTGCTTCTGACTCTGACATGCCTTTGAATTAAATTAATGAAGCCATAATTTGCAGTAGAAGACATGTTAAATGAACAGATGTTCCAGTCAACTAATCTGTATGTTTGAGAAATAGGAGGTGATTAAAATCAATTTGAAACACTAGGTTTGAGATCATTCTAATATGCACAAGTTCAATTTCTATTCCAGGCCTTGGTGTGGATGACAACTTTGAAATATAACACAAAACTGTTACATTCCTTACATATCCCTATTATACTGTACATGCCTACACACATACATACAAGCACACTATAATTAAAATACAAAGATGTCCTCACATCAAATTCAATTCTCAATGACAGCATGGAAGACACACATACATTTTGCAGTAGCTTTTTACTGCTTTCTTCTTGAATATCTTTTTGAATTTCTAATTTAGCCTAAATCCTTGAAAGTGCTGGTGGTCTCCCATCTGGTGGCTAACAAGTTTTGACTTGGTTTAAAGATAGTCAGGCCAGGAGAAATGAATATAAGGCTTAGATTTATAGGTTACAGTGTAAAAAAAAAGACTAAATAGTATTAATCCATACTTGCCACCCAAACAAGGTAGCTTTAAATTCAAGCAAATTCTATGAAACTAGATTTCTCCAGTTGTGAAGTAGCTCCCTATGTATTACCATTGCTCAAACTCTTGTGATCAATTAATAAGGCTTTATTATATTATGGCATATGAAAAGTGGCTTCTAATATTTTTTCTTCAGTTCTAGTGATAGTCCAGATGTATCAGATGCTGGTAGTCATCCATTAGAACTTAACCAGAATGTAATGAAAAACTGTTGGAAATGGATGGTTTTATCTAATTCATTTACTACGTTTAAAACTTTCTGAACCTCAAGTGAAAATTGGCCTGCGGTTCTACATTTGTCTCCCTCTCGTTATAAGCATTTTTATGTATTTTGCTTACGTTTAGTCACCTCATCAATGCAATTTTCCACAGATTTCTCTATTTGCAATTATCTGTAGTGTGCTGTCTTTTTTCTACACAGACAATCTTGTTTACAGTTTTTGATTTAGGACCACATCACAAATATTCAATGAACTGTTATGGTTCATTTGGGCATTGAAAATTAGTTAATCTCTTAGTACTGTAAAATGCAAACCAAGCAAGTTTCTTCTTCCTCCCTGCCATGGATGACAATTAAGAGATTTTCTTCAAGTAGATACAATCACAATCAGGGATCGGATATGATTTTCTCATGCACTTGAATTCCACTCAGGACGCATCCTTAGCCAAATTTAGCAACAATAAAACATACGACCCATACACACAACAACATTTCATAGCATAATATCATACGAAGAGAGAAAAAACAAAAAGAGAGAGGGAAGCTTTCTTATGTTTCGTCAAAGGTCTTTGTGACCTTGTACTGCGTATACCCCAGCTGCCAGCAGACTTGCAAGACTTCAGGTACAACTCTTCCTAATCCTCCTGTTTGATAATGCCAAGGTTCAACCCAAGGTTAAAAAAAAGAAGCAGGAATTCTGTCTGCTGCATGACTGCAGACGTTAGCTGTGCTACTAGCTAACATTTCTAACAGCAGAAACTTCTCAGCAAGAGCCATTAATAGCTATTAATGATGAACAATCAAGTTACAGTCTTTATAAGTAACTCTAAATGATTAAATTATAAGTTCTTCACAAGATTATAGCTTGCCATACACAAGTTTCACTTCCAATGAAAAACCATCCTGAGAAACGATGCACAGATGCCAATTTGATAGTGCTTGTTAAAAGCACTGGGTTCATTTAGGGAGGTGGAAAGGTGGCCCTATTTTAATATTTTTCTATTTTAATCACCCTAATTGTATGAAAAAGTCCTGGGCTAAGTAAAATCAGCAGAAAACATTTCATGGATGTTCATAATGTAGATATTAACTTGATCTAATTTGGTTAATGTTTATGGAGCAACCACTGTTTCTATGATCTTTCTTCCAATAATTCAAATTAATGTGTGTGTGTGTGTGTGTGTGTGTGTGTGCGTGCGCGCGCCTTGTCTCCCAGGTATAGTTTGCTTATCATGCACAAGGATTCCCATCTCTCTCCATGTCAAAGCATAAGCTCTTGAAAGAAATGCCCTTAGACTCCAAATAAAGGAACTCTGGACTTCGATCTTTTCCTTAAACTGTTGCCTCAGGCGGTATCTTGAACAAGTAAAAAAGACTTGAGCTGTTTCTCAGAGATCAACGCATTTTCAAGGTCATTTTGTTTTAAAGACCGTTACTTTCATTGCTTGTCATTTTCTGCCCAATTTCGTGTATTACCGTTATGTGTTGATTTATTCCTTTTTGTGCCATTAGTTTGCGCTTCATTTGAAAATGGAAGAATAAGAAGGTTGTTCCACATAAGCATTACCGTATAACAAAAGGATTGGGCTCGGTTGGGGGTTCATTTGAGCAGATTGAATATTCAGCAATGCAGAATATTAGCTAAATACAATCAAGAATCACACACACACACACCACATACAAACAGTTCCTTCTTGTTCAGTGTTATTAATAATACTAAATTTGGCTTATCTCTTCACCTTTCATTTTCTAAAGTTAATTAGTTTGTTTTAAATGGTCTGTTTAAACTATTTCTACTCGCAAACCCGGAATTGAATGTAGTATTTCGCTTTTTTCTTAAGACTGGCAATTCATCTCACATGCTCATTTGGTAGATCAGATTAAAGCTGACAGTGATGAAACTCGGCCGGCCCACATCCTTGATATGGCTCCAGGGCCTCAGAAGCTGCATTTCATCATGATGGAAGCACATGTTCCTACATCCATCTGCTTCATTCGGCATGTTAATTACACACAAGGCCCATTTCCTTCATGAATCTATTACTTACTGTTCAATAAAGTTCAGAGAACCTGACAAAAGTCTAACATAAGCATGACATCTCATCTTATCTCTCACATTTCATTCCTATGTGGCATCTCAAATTTTGGAATATAAGCTTCAGGGTCTACGATTATTTTAAAAATGTAGGTCATAATCCTATGGGGTCTCCATCAGATTTTTTTTTTTCTTCGAGAAGCTTTTGGAGAAAAAAGAATTAAAATGTATGCTCTTTGAAATGCCGCTCAGCAAATTTAATACTATCAACCTGCAACTATTCAAGTTTGTGCTTCTGTGGGCTGACAAGTGATATATACTGAAGAATGAAGCAGAAACACTTGCCCTTACACTTTTGGCCTGTTTAATTTTTATTGTGCCATAAAAAAAGCTTTTGTCTATTAATCATCTCAACATCGCTTTCAGAATATCGCATGCAGGAGGACAGTGTAAAGGTGGATTTAAAAGAAAAAAGACAACATAGGCCTATTTATTTCATTGAGCTGTATCTGTACACAAGAAGAAATATTATCTGAGAATTTAGATACTGCTGCATATTTAATCATATGGAGATTAATGTGCAAACTAATGTCCCCACAAACATTCCTTGTTCAGATGCCCATGTTTTACCAATAAAGGAAAATATCTGTAGCTCAGGATTGAAATGAGCAGTCCTTGGTGCTCTCTGTGCTTGGTTGTTTTCCTGCAGATGTTTCATTACCCAAACTAGGTAACATCATTTGTGCTAGGTGCAAGAAAACAACCAAGTTCAGATAACACCAAGGACCCCTCATGTCCATGTTTTATTGATAAATGTCCTGAGGAGGCTGTTCTTATCTGGGCCAGAGAATCTCCTAAATTCCAGAGGTGAAATCCAGCAGGTTCTGACAGGTTTTGGAGAACCGGTAGCAGAAATTTTGAGCAGTTTCGAGAACCAGTAGCAGAAATTTTGAGTAGTTTGGAGAACTGGCAAATAGTAGTTTGGAGAACTGGCAACCTCTGGCTGGCCCCCAAGTGGGGTGGAAATGGAGATTTTGCAATATCCTTCCCCCAGGAGTGGGGAAGGAATGGGGATTTTGCAGTATCCTTGCCCAGGAGTGGGGAGGAAATGGAGATTTTGCAGTATCCTTCCCCTGCCATGCCCACCAAGCCATGCCAACCAAACCACACCATGCCCACCAAGCCACACTCACAGAACCAGAAGTAAAAATATTTGGATTTCACCACTGCCGAAATTCTGAACATCTAACTAGGACATTCATGTATAGGTAATCTTCACCTATTGATTGCAGTTGGGACAGTAACTCCAGAGCTAAATGATGCATGCCGTCATAAAGTGAAACACCACATGACCAGATCTGATTTACAATTCTGGCTGTGATGAGGGAACAAATCAGCTGTGGTCATTAAGTGACTGCAACTTGTGACTTCCTGCTGGCTTCTTCATTGACTTTGCTTGTCATAAGTGCACACCAGTTGCCAAGCATCCAAATTATGATCACATGACTGTGACGAGGTTGCAACAGCTGCAAATTTGAGGACCAGTTGCAAATCTTATATTTCAGTGCCTTTGTATTTCAAACGATCACTGAACAGTCAGTAAGCAAGCACTACCTGTATATGTTAGGAGGTGGAAAAACATTTGAGGAAAACATGCTGATCCACAATTTCTTATGTTCATCATACAAAAACATCTCAAACATCTTTTATTATTCACTTTCTGATATTTGGATTTTTGTGGGAAGGGACTCTCACTTGTCCCCCACTCTCACTTGCCCCCAATGGCATTGTGCTGGTAAAATGTGACAGGCAATGACATCATTTGATCTCTGTATGGAAGTAGCCCATGGGAAACCTAACCCAAAACAGAGTAACTCAGGAACCATGACAACACTGATCAGCAGCCAGGGCAAATAATGGCACCAGACAGATCTAGAGATAGATGAATGTTTAAATGGCCTGAAGGCAAAGCAAGTTTTCAGTGCCCTGGAAAAGCTCTTTTTTAAATCTGAATAAACAACTGGGGAATATTTACCACAGTTCTAGTTACAACCATTTTATTTATTCATAGTGGTCCTGACCCTGTCAACATTTATGTCCACCGTTGTCCATGACTAACCAAATTAGCTCATCTGCCTCAGTTTACAAAGACATAGATGTATGACTTTTTTTGGCTCCTCCATCAGTCCCCATCAGGTTCTATATACACCCCTGTATTGAACTAGCATTGTTTTCAAAAATGATATCATTTAGAGTTCACAGCCCAGAGAGCTAAGGCTCTGAGAGGTCTAAAATAATATTTTAAATAATCTTTAAAGAGTTCTTAACAAAGAAAAATTAAGATAGTTTTTGAAACAAAGCAAAAGGGGACAACAAAATTATTCTGCAATATACTTATTTATATTACAGTCGTTGACACAAAGTGTCTGGATGAGACCCCACTGTTTACATCTGGAAACCCTTAACAGAGTGCTACAAAAGTGATTTTGCAGGTAACGTTTTCCATAATCTAGGAAGGCTTGAGAGAAGTGAAAGCTTGACAGGACCCAGCAGAATACTTAAGCATATTTCCTCTTCATTTAAGTTCACAAGCAACCCCAGAGGAGAGAACAGAGCTACTCATGCTTAAATGTAAGTGCCTGATTAACAGTCTTGCTTAATCACAGTCTAAATGCAATTCTGGTTGATTTTATCACTTTGGACAAAAGCAGCTTAATTTCATCTAATCAACAGTTAAAATAAACATTAATGTCTACATTTCTAATAAATTTTGTTTATTTATTAAAAAAATAAATCTGGTTTCCTACAGCAACCCTATCAACCCTTGGCAAAATTCATAAAACATATGTTGTCCCTGGTACATAATGTTATGTATTTACAAGGAATCCAGTGATTGAAAAAGTGACAAAAATATTCCAATGTGAAAATAATTAAGCTTCTGGTGTGTGTAGAGATTATTCAATAAAGAATAAACATGTTTTTTTGTATATTGTCTTAAAGCAAGCAAGCAAAAAAGGGAAAATAATATTTTGCTTTTGCCCAAAACAGGATTATTCTCACATACCAGAACATGACACCTGTTGGCAGCTGAATCTGAAATCTGTTTCTGGGCAGAAAATTATGCATTCAGAAACTATAAATAATTATAATTCCTTCACAGCTGTCTACAAGTGAAAAAAATCTGTTAAGAAGAAAAATTACAGATGTCTATTATCCATTATTCAAATGCATCCATTTTGGAATTACAAATTTACTATTTTAAAAATATTAATTTGCACTTTGTAGTGGCTATATTACACTTTGGATTTAAATGTTGTATTTTGAAAAAACACAGTAGGAAGACTAGTGATGTGTTTGAAAGTTGGTGTTGGAGAAGATTATTTAAAACACCATGGATAGCCATAAAAACAAACAAATGTCTCATAGAGCAATCCTTTGAGTACTCATTTGAGGCACATATGATCATACTTAAATTTTCATATTTTGGGCACATTTTTAGAAGATACCATTTTCTTGAGAAATCCATAGTATTGAGAAAGGTGGAAAGAAAAGAAGAGAATGGCCAGCAGCAAAATGGATGGACTCAATTAGAGTGGCAAGGGGAACACCAATGGAGGAACTGAAGAGTCAGGTTAGAGATAGATCATCCTAGAGAAAACCTACTTATATGTCACTAAGAGTCAAATTGATTTGATGTCACATAATGAATCTATGAGAGAGAGAGAGGAAGATATATATATATATATATATATTAATAGTTACAGATAAGAGTTGTCAGTTAATACTTGCATATCATATAGTAAGAATGAATAATGGGACAACATCATTGACGTCATAATGCTGAAACAACATAGTATATTGATGCCTAACCTTGCCCCATCATAGAAGAATAAAGTACAGTAATTTAATTAAGAAGGAAAGAGTTGTACCAGGGTCCTAAAAATAGCAGAAGTTACTTTGAAAGAGAACCTGATATATGAAGGCTTCTTCTTTCTGATAAAATATTTAGGCTAAACTGATTTGGGAACTGCTGACCTTCATATATGACTGATTTACAAATTTCAATATCCCTTATCAGTTTAGGGCTGCCAGGAGTTGTAATTCAATAACATCTGGAAAATTGAAATTTCCTACCCTACTCTAATAGCAATTCAACCTTCACAGTGAGTATGTTCACAACAGTAATATGATTAAATATTTGTAATAATTTGGAAACTTTTATTTCACAGGTACTATTTCTGTTTCTTTACATATATTCTTTATAATCTGTGATTATAAAATAAATAGCATAGGAAACCTGGAGTAGCTTGAGTGAGTTCGGAATAATGACAGAAATGCAGATTCCAATCCTTTTTTTTTTGTTATTGTGTGATGTTGACTAAATTATCATTCCCTGCCTAAGCAACAGGCATGCTGAATGGATAAAAAGAGAAAATATCATGTTTGCTACGTTTACTACTGAGAAAAGGGAATAAAAATAGAAGTACTTGTAACATATGGATGGTTCATATGATGGTAATGCTGCATAATTTGCAACAACTCTGTTGTCCATTGAGACAGCAATACTATCTGCACAATTATTGGTGAAGAATTGCCTAACGACTATCATGAACTTGCCAAATCACAGCACAGCGTTAACATAGATATACGCATATGTTGTATACAATTAAATACAAATTAAAATAACTGCACCAATGGACTGCCCCATTTCTAAGGTAAAATATGATCTAAATAGCCCAAGCTTTGAGATACTCTACCTACTTATTACGATTAGCATTATAGGACCCTGGTACAACTAATTACCTCTTACTCAAATGATTGTACTTTATTCTTCTATGATGGGGCAAGGTTAGGCATCAATATGCAATGCTGTTTCTGTGCTGGAAAGTACCATAAACTGATCATTCATTACTTTCTATTGTAATTCTCTTCATTATGAACACAAAAAAAAACGTATGCAGGAACAGTTGTCTAAATAGAATTTTGAGATAATTTCTAAAACTGGGGTAAGAGAAATGGAAATTGGGCTTGAGAGTAAATATCCAAAATGAGTATACTAGAGAGAACACTTTTCTTTGAAAACAGGAAATGTCATTCCATTAAACAGAGGTTTAATTCTGTAATACTATTTGCCACTTAAGAAATGAAGAAAATCTTTCAATTAATAAGATTCAACTCTAGAAAGAATTCTATCCTGAAAGTATTCACTTTGCTTGCAAGACAAATCCCAAGGCTTAGTTCAATGAGTCAGTACAGAGGCAGTTTGTTTTATTTCAACTACTGGGCTGTCTTTTTCACTCTTTATAATAGCAGAACAAGAGATTATTTTTATTATTATTCAATAAGATTTGTTTGGAGTGCCTGTTGTTCCCACTACTGTTATTAAAAGCTGAGCATGATATACTTGATAGAAGTTTTCAACCAGATCATCCACATAAAAAAAAAATCCATCAGGGATAAAAAAAATATTGGGATTATAATACCATTAACATCCTACTGCCCTAACTGTACATGGGGATTAAAACCAGCATATCTGCAACAAGTCGAGTGATTTGAAGAAATACAATGAAACCATAATTCTGAGGATTTTAACCTTAACTTTCAAATAATCTCCTTGGTTTATATTTGAAACGGGTTAGTTTCATGATTAAAAGACAAGTATTAATTCATTTGATGAGTCCGTTCTACATCATACTTTGAATTGATTTTTTTTAAAAAGAAAAAGAAAACTTAATTGCTGAGAATTAACCTGCCAAATTAGGTCAGTTTCTTAGTTGTTCATTTGTAAAAATTCACATTATGATCCTGTGTTTATTCTGGGAAATGATGTGATTGAATTTCAAATCACCATCCTATCAAAATGGGTAAGAGGCATATTATGAACATCATTTTCAGTATACATGAATTATAAAAAAAAATTCTTAGAAGTGAATGATATGTGGTGGGGGAAAAACACAAACATGTTAAATGTTATTAACCTATAGAATGGATTATCCATAAATCACAATATGCAAAACAACACCAATCTTTATGCAATGCTATGTGCTGAAATGAGTACTCTTGCAGACAAATTATCTAATAAATATTATCTTCCATAAAATTGTAGAAACATGTGGAGCATCCAAAGGGCTAACACAGAAATTGCAAATAAACAACTCCAAATAGCCAATCCCACAAGTAAACTTTGAGGTTTTCTTAATTAAATAAAAAAAAATTGATCACATATTCCAGCCAGAAAGCTTAAAGCTTCTTAAGAGGACATATTAAATACTGATTGCAAACAATGCTAAATGAAAAAAATAACCACACTTCAACATTGAAGTTCTGTAATTTCAGTGATTTATAAGAGTTTGCTTCTATCCCGAGGCATTCTGCTGTTTAGGAGTATTTCTTCTCACTGATGGCCTGTCAGCTCAAAATATAGTTTTCAAACAGGCTTGTCAAACATGTAATGCCAGGCAAAGTTGTTTTAATTGTCAGAAACCTTTTAATGGTAACTTTTTATTTATACCACAAATCAGCTTTAGTTCTACTTATTTCAGTTGTCTAGGGGCTGTCTTAAAATACCTGTAGGATATCTTTGGTTCCGAAATGGTGGTATGCAATATAACAGTTTCCACTGATTAAATAATTACAGATAGTCTTCATTTAGTGACCATTATTGGAACCAGCCACTCAGTCATTAAGCAGAGCAGTCTCTAAATGAAAGCATAAATATGCTTCTAAGACAGCTCAGAAGAATTCAAAAGCAAGCCACCTCAAGTCACCTCCAGCAATCAATATGGATCAATGGTGAAATCCATTTTTTTTACTACCGGTTCTGTGGGCGTGGCATGGTGGGCGTGGTGTGGCTTGGTGGGTGTGGCTTGGGCATGGCAGGGGAAGGATATTGCAAAATCCCCCTTCCCTCCCCACTTAAGGGCCAGCCAGAGTTGGCATTTGCCAGTTCTCCAAACTACTCAAAATTTCCGCTACCGGTTTTTCAGAACCTGTCAGAGCCTGCTGGATTTCACCCCTGATATGGATGCCAGGTCACAACAGTGAAGCATACCTGGAACCAATCTGTACATTACTTCATCCCCTAGAATTTTCATGACAATTAGAACAATTAACCAGTGAGCCTCGACTTCCAGCTGCCGATGCGAACGGAC
>JANHFK010006028.1:27491-40092 GCA_036250565.1 Sibynophis collaris
ATTTTCATGTAACATGTAATAACTGTGATTTGAGCAATTATAAAAAAAAACCTCTGCAACATTTTACACAAAGAACAATAAAAGAAGTTTTCTTTTGTTGATCTAGCTGAGAAGGTGGAGCTGCTCTTCTTCTTGAGAATGGTCACAATGATTTTACGCAATTTCAATAGCTATGAAGGAATAAAAGAATTAGAGAAAAGACCAGGACTGCTAATACCCTGTTGCCATGAAGAAAATGCAACTTCTTTCAATAAACCTTATATACCAAAGCTTCATGTTACCCTAGGTGTGCTTTGCCACTTCTGAATTTGCACTGCTTTGCTCCCATCATCAGAAATGCTCCACATATTTAACCAGTTAATGGTTCACTAAGTTGTGAGAGTTTCAAGGGCAGAACCACAAATCCATGGTTTGTTAAGCATCTCTCCATTGACACTTTCTTACATAAAAAGTGACAGGTGACAACTGGCTTTCTTGTCGGTTAGTTTACAGGTGTATTGCATGGGTGGGTAGGCAGGGTCCAGATGTTCTCCTAGTGACAGACATTTCTATGGTAGGAGTGTACTTCAGGTTTTACAATAACGTTGATTCTAGGTGAAACACCAAATCCAGTTACCAAAGCTCTAGAAGATGTAAATTGTTTTCAGCTTGGTCACTGATAGTTCTTGTCCTAAGTCCGTGAGTAAAAATTGCAACTGGAAAGAAACATGATGCAATGGAAAGTAAAGCTATGCTCTAAATTTCATTTCCTTGAGTACCCTGGCTTGCTATTCACATGCTAGTGTGTTTTGGCTCTTGCTGTTTCTTTTCTTCTAACTTTTCCTATTCATTAGTCTAATGCAACAGTGTCAAACTAGCAGCCAGTGGGTTGGATGCATCATGCACAGGCCACACCCACCCCAGCTCCACAAAGGTAAAAAAGTCACAATATATCATGTGATGTCACGTGACGCGATCGAGTTTGACACCCATGAAATAAGGCCATATTTGTAAAGGTTTCTCTGAATAGAGTAGTATTTTTCTAATATACTAAAATTTGTATTATTATTTTTTGCACGCTGTTGCTTTGGCACTATCCTCCATCCAATTCATGTGGATATTATATCCATTGTTGAAAAATACCAGGAAAAGAGAGGAAAAGAAGCAAAGATTACCTGGATATGTTCGGAATTGTTTGCTTTTTTTCACTGTAATCTTCCAGCAAATAAAAGGTGATATTTACTTACATACAGAGAAAGAGATGCTGTACATGGTATTCGAAAA
This sequence comes from Sibynophis collaris, assembly GCA_036250565.1. NCBI lineage: Eukaryota > Metazoa > Chordata > Lepidosauria > Squamata > Sibynophiidae > Sibynophis > Sibynophis collaris. The sequence goes on from JANHFK010006028.1 coordinate 28,755, forward strand.
ATCTCTTTTACAAAACTGAATTAAGACTAAAGGAAAAATAATTGGATCAGGCACCAACAATTCTGAACAGAAACATTGCCCATCCAAATGCTCTGGATTACAACACCCAATAGTTAATCAATGGGAAGGGATGTCTAGATGATAGAACTATAGTAAGGTAATTAAAGCAAATGCCTTTCTAAAACTTCTAGAGCACAATCCTATCTAGGGTTTGGTTGGTCCAGCTCCAGTGCATCTTTCTGAAAAACCTGAAGGATTGACTATTTTCTCAAGCACATATACCCTTTGCTTGTATATGGGTTTTTTTGGCAGCCATTTTGTGTTTTTAATTTGTCGTGTTAACTGTTTTTAATGGTATATTTTTAAACCTTTTATGCTGTCCAGTTCACATTAGTGAGCAGGGCTGCCAGAGAAATTGATCTGAATAAAAAATATCAACCACATAATAGAAAATCTGAGAAAACCTAGGCCTTTGCCATTCAGAAAAAAGATGCAAATATTGTATGGAAGTCATGTTACAATCAAAAAGAATATAATGAGCAATGTGTTTTTCCAAGTTAACGATAAGGCCTGAGCCAGGGCTAGGTTCCACTTACCTTTGCTACCGGTTCGCAATGGGAGCGCGCTCGTAGCGTTTCTGCGCATGCTCAGAGCGTCCGTGATGACATCCGGGTGGGTAGACAGAGCCTCCCGCCGCCGCTACTACCGGTTCTAAGAACTGGAGTGAACCGGTAGGAACCCACTACTGGCCTGAGTGGGAGAGGTGGAGATCTATGTGGCAAAATTCCTACATATTTCCCTTCCATTGCATTGAAACAATTAACTAGGAGCTCAGAGATGCATTTAAACAAATCTGAAGGGAAATAGATTGGGGAAGTGTGGCTAGTCTGGCCCATTGTTCTCTGTGCTGCTGCATTTAGGCATTTTTTATATAAATTCAGATTCTATTAGAATCAGAAATCATGCCATATTTATACTATAATTTAAGAAGCCATCATATCATGAAGCACTAAAAGTTCATTGGACTGAATTAATCTGAAAGTGTAGAATTCTGCCTTCACGATGCCTAAGTAGTCTTTCTCATGGCAAACTTTTGTTATTATTATCCCCCTGTATTAAAAGAAAACTACAGCTCTATTAGTGATTCCCACTCCATAGCCCTTCAGGGAAAGAAGAAAATGAAACACACTTTTATTGTTGAAATTTCTATTTCCATAAACTTGGCATGTGAGGTAACTATCAATCCTGCCAACAGCTGGCAAAATTTGTGACCCTCGTAAGCTAAAAAAACAAACACTTACTCTGCATTAATTATTATGATAATAATTAATCCTTAGGAATAACGTTGCAGTTGGGTTTGCCTGTAGCTGGTTCATACTGATACCCATTTCATTCGCTTTCATTACATTTCATCTGACCTTTTAAACTACAAGTTTTCAAGCCCTATATAAATTGCTTGTAAATCCACATGCAAAATGTTACATTATTTTAAAACTAGTTATCTTAAAATATAATAAGAGCATGGGGTAGCAGTGCAATACCTGGAATTACCTACAAAGCTAAAGACTCCTGTCCTCACTAGTCAAATAATATTTTAAAACTGCACACGATTGTAAAATCTCATGAGATTTCTGACTCTCTCCTGCAATTTTTCATAGTATTTCACAGAAGATTGCTAAAAGCTTCTGAGTTGTGTGAGGTATCAATTTTTTTGAGAGAAGCTGTTGATGTCTACAATAATAATGTTGGCATTTTTAGGGTGATTCTCAGGACACTGTACAAAATCTTGTGAAGCTTCCAGAGATAGAAAACTCTATTCCTTAGAGATATGAATATCAATTTTAGGCACAGTGGAACGAACATGATATCCTATGTTGCTATTGGCACTTTATTTGTAGGTTTTACTACTCATCCTTTCAGTCAGAGGTTTGCCAATGTTGAGATAGAAAAAACCCTACACCTCTGGATCATGGCACATTAAATGCTATAATTACAACCATTACATACATTACAATTATATAATAATGTAACAGCATAATATGTCATCATACACAGAAATAAAGCTCTGAAGATGCTTGGAGGGTCCTGTCAAAAAAACCAGACACCATGCAGGCCTAAAACTATAGAATAGCTATAGTAACAGAAAATTTGCAAATCTGAATGTGCTAGTTTTCCTCCTCTGTTATCTTTATTAGAATCTACATGTGTGAGTGTGTGAGAGACAGACAGACAGATATTTTCACAAATTATCTTGTTGTTGTGGGGTCCATTTTTGTCTATCTGATCATTGCCTTGACCAAAGATCTTCCTTCTCTCCTTCAAGGCCATTTGCTTTGTTCACTAATACACTATCCTACTTTAAGCTTCTGAAGTAAGCTTTTAAAACATACAAAATTTCAAGTCAAAATCCATCAAACTTTTCATTTTGCCTATGGAAACACTAGGGCTATCAGATAGGAGCTGCAGAACTCTGGACATTTGATGGTGGCAAATTTCAACTTTGTCTATCAGATTGTTGCCATCTTATGATAATCTATATTTTTGCTTCTCAAAAAATACTACTTATTCAAAATGCATGATAAAGTAGAAGTTGTTGTGATAGCTGCAACATTAAAAATGAAATAATTTTGTATGCAACTTCAAGGGAAGTTTATTAACTCTTTCGGAAATAGGATAGTGCAGATCTTTCCAAATTTTGCTGCATTGTCTCTCAGTAGCTGTAACAAATGAAGCACACATTAAGGATGTGGGAGTTGTAGTTTATTTGAAGCCCCAGGGCCCATGCTCAGATGTAATGGTCCTAAACTTTGTAGATTTTGGAGAAGGGTGCTCTCCTTTGCGTCAGAGATCCCATGACTCTGAAACCAAATGGCTGAGCTTAGCAGCAGCATGCTTACTGAACTGAAACGAATGGGATGAGCAGGTCAGTCTGACGAGCTAATCAGTACTCTTCTGATTATGCTTCCAGGACATATGCCACATATAGAACAAGTTCATGGCCCATTGCCAACACAGAGACCAAGGATGTCCTGTCCTTTCTGAACTATTGAACAGCATCTTTAAAAGTACAAGGCACCCTTATTTTCTGTTTTCTCTTCTATTTAGTTACATTTAGTTATAGTCACCCATTAAGAAAAAATATCTCAGTTTCTTAGACAAATGGAAAAATAAGCTGCTGTTTCATAATTGGGGTTTAGACCTCTTTTCTCTATAAAACATCAAATATGTGGTAGCATAGTAATGAAAGACAATATCACTTTGAAACTTTGATTTTTATTCTGTCTTCATAGTTCAGAGCAAATTTTGTTCAAAGATTCTAAATATCCTAAAAAGAAGATAAATGAGAGAGGAGAGGAGAGGAACCAGAATAAACATCTCATTAACTACACTTGATTTTAATTGCAGTAAGTGGATTTTTATTACTATAGAATATTTATAGGTCAGTTGAAATTCTTGAGATTTTATACAATATTCAAAACACAAAAAGGCTGCACCTTACCCTCATTTTTCTGTAAATATTGCACTCAGTGGAATTATTTCTGAGTATTCAAACAAATACACTATTGATATTTTGAGCAACAATGATTTTTATCACATAACAGCTAAAAAAACAAATGTATCTTTAAAGACCAAAGCATAATGTTTGGCATCCAAGGATATTATTAGAAACTATAAAATAAATTTAGATCAACAGATCACATTAAATGATAAGTGATTTGTTCCATTTTTATTTAAAACCAGACATTAAGCTTTGAAAACAATGATTTATGCTTTAGTGTTTATGAAGTGGGCTACTTTTCTTGTTCAACAAGAAATTATAGTTAAAAACATAACTTGGTATAATGTGTGAACCCAGGTAACATGCATAAGGTCTCACCAAACCATTTGTACCAACTGGGTATTTACCTTCAGCAATGAGAATTTTGTTTAATCTGAGAAGTAAATCTATTTTACAGTTCATTTTCATCTCCCCTCACACCATTTTTGTTTTAAAAATTGTTAAATGTAAGTTTAAAAGAACACAATACAAGAAGTTTTATAAAGTATAATTATATAAAGAACTACATTAGTGATAACTATTGGGAAAAATAGCTTAAGAAATGTAATTTAAATTTAAGGAAATACTGTATAAATATATTACACAGCATAAATAAGGTATATGCCTGTTGAGTATGTGCATGTAGTCCTTTTGTGTGAAAGTCCTCCCATGGTTAATTTAAGCTTTCTTTATTCTATGTTTACAAAATCATAACTTATGTAGAAACATTCTGTTGGTATTGTTAAATACTTGCCAGTCAGACATTCTTAATTTCTTTTGTAAATCAATCAAGCTCTATGAGCTATCAAATCCTTGGTCTAAGGTTCATATGTGAGCATCTAAAAATATTAACCCAACTGACATACTAATTTAAGGTTAATTCTCCACTCAAGTACAACTTTGATAAGGTCCAATGTCTGCATATAAGTTAATCATTTTTGGTGCAAATCTTCAGTAACTTTGGAGAGACTTAATTCTACTAAAAAGGTAATGGTTGTGCATTTCCTTTCTGCACACAAACTTCAGGCATTTAGACAATATTTTCAAAGAATGAGTCTCCATTTATCTGTAAAGAAGAGCAATGGCAGTGGAAAAATTAAATTTAAATTGCTCTTACCACAACATAGCAGGAGTAATTTTCTGGTATCATTTTACCTTCATTGCACAGAATGTTTAAACTCATGTTTCATTTTCAGAGAGCTGAGGGATATTTTTTTCAATTACAACTTTCCTATACTTTCTTTATGCAAGATATATACTGCATATACTATATACTTTGATCAATAGCAAAGATTTGGGTAAGCAAACTGACCTTCATGTACTCAGCAAATATGGATGCAGTTACAGTTGGACCTTGTAATTGAGATTCAGTTTGGGTTCATGAGAGCAGTAGATGTATGCCAACTAGCTCTCATTTAAAAACTGAATGCACCTTACAAGAATTCGACCAAACTGCATTTAAGTCTAAACTAGGGGCAGCGGATATCTGGCCTGAGATGCCCCAACTTCCAGAATTCCACAAACTAACATAATTAATGATTAGAGGTATTCAGACAATGGAAGTTAGTTAAATACCCCTCAAGCTCCCTGAAAATGAAATGAAATACAGATATGAGCAAGCTCCTGAGTTCTTACTGTGTGTCAACACAAATTTATCCTTGCAAAAATTATTTATAGATTATGCCCAGGCTAGCACCATCATTAGAAAAGATTTTGGTTCTTATAAAAGGTCAGTACATTGGAGGTTGTTTAATTCATTATTGTGCACTGGGGGAAGATGCTGATGGGGGTGCCTGCTTCGTGTGCCAATAAAGTACCTACTTCAGATATTGGATGAGTGGAGGTGCCATTTACTGCACTGTTTAGAGAGCCAAATAGATTGGCCCAAGTTTGGCGTCAGCTTTGAATCCATCAAATCAATGACATTTTAACAGGAGAGTTTCTCTGAAAAGAACATCTTTCCACTTTTGGCCTTATTTTTCTAATGGAGCCTGCTTTCAGAGAAAGTTGTTTCATTAAAACAAGGAAAACACCTGGGATTGCTTTCATGGCTATTTCCCAGTTTTATAGAGGATTGCATCCATATGGTTTGCTTTGGAACTGAAGCATCTTGGGGAACCTCACAGTTATGTTTATCATTTTTCATTAGGACACACTTTTTAGCTTATCTTCTAGGAAATCAGTATAGAAAACAAAGCAACAAAGCAGCCTGACAACTGCGTCAGAAAATACAGTATATCACAGAAATGAGTATACCCCTCACATTTTGTAAATATTTAAGAATATCTTTTTATGTGACAACACTGAAGAAATGACACTTGGCTACAATGTAAAGTAGTGAGTATACAGCTTGTATAAGAGCCGAGGTGGCACAGTGGTTAGAGTGCAGCACTGCAGGCTACTGACTGCTAGCTGCAGTTCAGCAGTTCAAATCTCACCGGCTCAAGGTTGACTCAGCCTTCCATCCTGCCGAGGTCGGTAAAATGAGGACCTAGATTGTTAGGGGCAATATGTTGGTTCTGTAAACTGCTTAGAGAGGGCTGTAAAAGCACCATGAAGCGGTATATAAGTCTAAGTGCTATTGCTATAACAGTGTAAATATGCTGTCCCCTCAAAATAAAGCAACACACAGCATTTAATGTCTAACCTGCTGGCAACAAAAGTGAGTACACCTCTAAGTGATAATGTCCAAATGGCACCCAAAGTGTCAATATTTTGTGTGGCTATCATTATTTTCCAGCACTGCCTTAACCCTCTTGGGCATAGAGTTCACCAGAGCTTCACAAGTTGCCACTGGAGTCCTCTTCCACTCCTCCAAGACAACGTCATGGAGCTGGTGGATGTTAGAGACCTTGCACACCTCCACCTTCCATTTCAGGATGCCCCACAGATGCTCAATAGGGTTTAGGTCTAGACATGTTTGGCCAGGCCATCACCCTTACCCTCAGCTTCTTTAGCAAGGCAGTGGTCATTTTGGAGGTGTGTTTGGGATCGTTGTCATGTTGGAATACTGTCCTGCAGCTCAGTCTCCGAAGGGAGGGGATCATGCTCTGCTTCAATATGTCACAGTATATGTTGGCATTCATGGTTCCCACAATGAACTGTAGCTCCCCAGTGCCGGCAGCACTCATGCAGCCCCAGACCATGACATTCCCATCACCATGCTTGACTGTAGGCAAGACACACCTGTCTTTGTACTCCTCACCTGGTTGCCTCCACACACACGCTTGACACCATCTGAACCAAATAGGTTTATCTTGGTCTCATTGGACCACAGGACATGGTTCCAGAAATCCATGTCCTTAGTCTGCTTGTCTGCAGCAAACCGTTTGCGGGCTTTCTTATGCATCATCTTTAGAAGAGGCTTCCTTCTGTGTCCTCATGTATTCTTCTCTATTGGCTAGGCTGGGTCCAGCTCTGGAATTTTGTGATCCAGCAAGATCCACAGGGCTCAGAAGCAAAGCTCCAAGCACATAAGAGGTTCAGGCTAATCTTCAACTAAAAAAAACCCTGACTCATAAAAAGAAGGGTTGGCATAAGGAAAACCAAAAAATCTGCAAGATCTACAAATAGCAATACTATTATTTGTCCAATTCAACTATCACAAGAGATACAGAGGATTCTCCTCCCTTCCTTTTCATATGACCATTGAGCTGATGTAGCAGAATTAGCACAGAAGAGGTTGCTGATTTTCTTACGAGAGGTCAAAAAGAGTTGCCACCTGACCAAGGAAAATATCCAGCTGACTCTACCATTAGCAACAAATGATCTGCAAAAAAACTTTTCACAACACAGAGGTGAGCCAATCACATCTCCTGCAAATACAACAAAGAAGCCTGCGGCAGCTAAAGACTAACCCTTTCGTGATTGCATAATTTGTCATAGGTCACAGTCCATTTCGGCAGAAGCGTGAACTGCAGGCCTTGCCCCTTTGGCTCCCGCTAATATCAACTGATAACACAACAGTTATAACTGCCAGTAAAAACATCAGCCACTTGAATAAAAAGGTTTGTTCACCTTGCATCAATCAAAAGGGAATAACAAACCTACATTGGCAGAGTTCAGCCAGCCTACACCTAGTACTCTGAGCATAAACTGAGGTATTCAACCAGCAGGTGTGAATCACTAACCTGAGATATCCTGCTCTGTATACAAATGAAGTTGATTAATGGTGAAATAATTTCTGGCATTCCAACTGTGTGAGAATTCAGTTAGCAGTTTCTGTTAAGTCCTTTAAAAAGATCACATGTGCACAAACACAGGTAATGCTTATTTGGGCAGTTTGGGTAAAAATACACTTGTCGGTACCTAGTTTCAAAATCCCATTTAGTAATCAACATCTTAACAAGAGAGGAGTGGCTAACACTGGTAACTATAGTATTTCAGGTTAAGAAGAAAAAAAAATACCGAAGAGCTGCAAGATGTCTCTTTTCAGACCTCATCAGGTAGATACCTAGGCCTTTGCACAGCAGCAAAGAGAAATCTCATGTAGTAATGTTGGTTTTTAATCTACTTAAAATTTCTTTTTGTAGAAGAGCATAGATCAAATGCTCTTCTGAGACCAAATGTTTTTCTGAGGTGGGTTATATGTTTCTTTATACACTGTGAAAACAGTAAGATTCTTTCACTTCAACTTGACAAAGAAACAATGTCCACACTTCTTTTTGTTTTGTTTTCAGAAATCCAAAAATATCATCTCTGCAATTCCAGTCTTCCTAAATAAACAGAGAGATGACAAAATGCAGGGGTTGAAGTATTGTTTGTTTTGTCCATTTCCCAGGTAAGCTATAAATGGTTGGGTACACGCAACCCGTTGAGCCATGGTTTATAAGGCATCTTTGGCTGAACTTCCACAATAAGCTTAGCCAAAACCAACAGAAACTTATTTTGGCTAAGCCTGATGAGAGAATCCAGCCAAAGAGTCAAGCTATGGGTGTGCCTTTATCTAGAACAAAGTCTCCCTGAAGCCAGTAGGGTTAGAAGCTAAAGGGAGATGTCTAGAATGATAGTGTCAGAAGCTGTACATGGGCAGGGAAGTGATTCCTTTCAGCCAATCGGGCCTTCTGGTATTTGGAAAGCCTGTCTGGGTGCCCTGAAGCGGGCTTCACATTTACTGCATGTTTGCCATGAGATGATTACCAAATATCCTTTTAATAGAAGAAAAAATGATTGTTTCCCTTCCTGTTCTCTCTATCCAAACTTTTTCTTTCTTTCTCTTATTTTTCTGGAAAGGGAGGCACCACCCTTCTAAACAAAGACCTGGGAGGCAGCTGCCTGCTTTTTTATTTCCTCATAATATCTAGGAAGCCTCAAGGCATTCTTGTCAATCCAGGTGCTTTGAAGCTCCTCATATGTTTTGCTTTAAAAGAACCTGAAATACAAATTATCAAAACTTTAGCCAGGTGGAGCCAGCGGTCTACTAGGTACCACAGCTGGTGTCTTCAGGGACATGGGTGTTCCCAGACAGGTTGCCTGCCTGCTTGCGTTTGTGGTTTCCTAACTCAGCTAATAAGTGGTTCTTGTTAAAACAAAAAGCATAGGACAATCATTTGACTGAAATTGTATAGGGTCTCCTGCTTGAAGAGGTCCCTTCCAACTCTTACATTCTGTTATGTTGCCTTTTCTATAACAGAGAGAAGTAATAAGAAAAAGAAATATTAGAAATATACTAGTAAGTTATGCTGCTTCCCTCCATAAAATTCCATGAACAAGGAAAGGCAATTTTGCAAGTTAAGAGTCTTTCCCGGAAGAAGGTTGTGTCTACTAAAAAATAAAAGATCGGTGGCTCTCTTCTGTGGAAGACAGAGAGATCACAAAAGATACTTCACTTAATGGATAAATCGTAGCTACCTATTCATGCCACATTATACAATCAATAATCTAATTAGATCAATAATCTAGGCGTTTTCATACTTGGTGGGAAATTGTCCTTTCCATCTCTATTTTTTATTATTTGCCTTTCCAAAGGAAGGAACAGAAAATTAATTATTGAAATTAAATTAAATTACTGGCTGCATATTTCACCTTGAGGATTTCCTTGTGCAATTATTCTGCAAGTCCTAACCCACCCTCATCTTGCTTCAGTGTGGCACTGAGCTTGCTGTCCAGATCATGTGACAATTCAAAGTATTGTGCTTCTATTTGTGTGTTGGATGATTTAAAAAACTTACGGTACTTTCCTTTTTGCTAAGGTACATTTTTAATATCCAGGCAAGTTACTTAAAGGGATCTGACGTTACTTAGCCTGAGAAGACAAATCTAATTTAATCAAGTTTGTGACTTGACTTTAAGTCTGATCTATGTTCTGGTTTGCATTTTCTCTCTGAAGAGAGATGTGTTATAATTTTAATGAAATGTTGACTAGCTTAAATCATTTTATTCAGCCAGTGGTGTTGATGAGAGAGCAGAATGCCTCACACTTGCATCCTTTTTGGCAATTTCTCTCAACCTGATGCCCTCCAGAAACATTCCAATAGAAAAGAATAACTGTAGCTCAAGGTTGAATTGTGGAGTCCAGTTACTGTTTGCTTGCAGATGTTTGTTTTAACACCATCAGCACACAAGCAAATAACCAAGCTCAGAGAGCACCAAGGATTTCACAGCAACATTCCCAGCTACAATAAAGACCATGATTTTGGAGACCTCTAGTTTGAACCCATCTGGAGAGCAGAAGGCTGGGAAAAGGTGCTTTTTAATGTAACACTATAAACTCTCGTATGTCACAAAGAAACAGTGATGTTTGTATTGATTTAGAGAATTTTTCATTAACTATGCATACAACAGGAAACTACAAACCCTGGTCACGCCCCCACCCCCTCCGAGGTTAAACACAACCCTGATGTGGCCCTCAATGAAATTCAGTTTGACACCCCTGCTCTATAGCAATGAACAAAGCTTCTAGACAGGTCAATTCATTAATGGCCACCAGAAGAGTCTCTTAGAAGTAGAGAGGTCATCTTTCCAGCCAGCAGATACAAAACAAAAAGTAAGCTCAGAATGTAACTGGAAGTTCCAAAATCCAATCAAGTCACCTCCAAGGGAAGATTTTGAAATTCTGAGCATGTCTGATGATTGTACATGGTTTATGACTAGCTGTCACATGGTTGGAAGAAAGCTATTTGTCATATAGACTGACACAGTTGATTGTCACAGAAAAGTATGACATAAAAAGGGAGAAAGAAGAAAATCAGAAGAGTATTTCACCATTCACACACAAAAAAGGGATGTGGTCATATGATCACAGTAGTTGATGTGAAATAAACTTGGGATGTTTTTATTCTCTTCAGAATTCAAACTTGAGTCATGAATAGAAGCTATTGTGAGTTTTGATTTAAGCAAATCAAGGGCTAACAAGCTGGATTTAGAAACCAAGCCCGTGTTTATAACCCATTCCTTTTTTAGTACATTTACCTAGATATACTCATTTTTTATAATAGGGAGCAAGGATACACTTTCTGTTTTGATTCACCTCTTACAAATATTCACATTTTCCCATGCCTAATTAAACCACCACAAATAAACATGAGAGTTATACAAATACACATTGTTCTGTTCTATAAATCTGACACAGAGAATTTCTGCATTTGTTCTGATATATCATATATATAATATCAGGTTTTAGGAGTTCTGTGAATGTTGTCCTATTTATTTAAAGACCTATTTATTTAAAGCGGCCGGCCTTGAATAATTTACTCATAACCTCCTCGCTGGGGTTTTTAAAAATGGGTTTAATATAAGTTTGGGTTTTTAGTGTTTTTAGGCTCAGGGCAAGCATTTTAAATAGGGACAGTTTAATTTAAT
>JANHFK010006028.1:73740-84993 GCA_036250565.1 Sibynophis collaris
AATGCCCCGTTGCAAATCAGACAGCAGGCTGCTCGCAAGTGGCGCGCGCGTCTCGGTTCCTAGGCGGGAAGAAAGTAGTTGCCCGCAACCCCCACCCACTTTGGGGAGGGAACCCGTCTCGCCTGCCGATGAAGGACGAAGCCCCTTGGCGGGGGGTGCAGAAAATGTCATGCAGCCCGAAGGCTGCCGCCGCCGCCGCCGCCGCGATGGGGGGAAGGGGACGGCTGGATAGGAAGCCTCTCGGCTCTTGCAAGTCGGGTGGGCCTGTAAAGCTCCATGTTTATGACTCTGTGTGCCCCCTCCCAACCACTCATTTTTCCTTATTCCCCCACCCCCGCCTTGCCCCTCTTTGACCCAGGTCGGAGGTGGGTTTCCAGTCAGGTGCGCTGAGGCTGCTCGCCATGTCACGGTCCGGGGACAGGACGTCTACCTTCGACCCCAGCCATAGCGACAATCTGCTTCACGGCCTCAACCTGCTGTGGAGGAAGCAGCTCTTTTGCGACGTGACCCTGACGGCCCAAGGCCAACAGTTCCATTGCCACAAGGCCGTGCTGGCCTCCTGCTCCCAGTACTTCCGATCGCTCTTCTCCAGCACCGCCGGTGGAGGAGGCGGGGGAGGCGGCGGAGGGGGGAGCGGGCTTAATCCCCCCTTGGGCGTCGGACCAGGAGCTCAGGACGGCCTGCTTCCGAAGGATCAGCAGGAGGAGCCCGGCACGCCCTCCTCCTCTCCGGAGGACAAGCTGCTGGCCAGCCCTAGGGCCATCAACAACCTGGTGCTGCAAGGCTGCTCGTCGATCGGACTGCGACTGGTGCTCGAGTACCTGTATACAGCCAACGTGACCCTCTCCCTGGATACGGTGGAGGAGGTCTTGTCGGTCAGCAAGATCCTGCACATCCCGCAGGTCACCAAGCTGTGCGTTCAGTTCCTCAACGACCAGATTTCCGTGCAGAACTACAAGCAAGTGTGCAAGATCGCAGCCTTGCACGGCCTCGAAGAGACCAAGAAACTGGCCAACAAGTATCTGGTGGAGGACGTGCTGCTGCTCAACTTCGAGGAGATGCGCGCCCTGCTAGACTCTTTGCCTCCCCCGGTAGAATCGGAGCTGGCGCTCTTCCAGATGTCCGTCCTGTGGCTGGAGCACGATCGGGAGACCCGCATGCAGTACGCCCCGGACCTCATGAAGCGCCTACGCTTTGCCCTTATCCCGGCTCCGGAGCTTGTCGAGCGGGTCCAGTCGGTGGATTTCATGCGTACGGACCCGGTCTGCCAGAAGCTACTTCTGGACGCCATGAACTACCACCTGATGCCTTTCAGGCAGCACTGCAGACAAAGTCTGGCCAGCAGGTAAAAGAAAGGGGGAGGTGGTGGAATTCAGCAGAAACCTAGTATTTCACAGGGCATTAACTAAGTATACATGAAACAAGTTCAAAAGTTGACTTCAAGTGCCTGAGAGGAACTTGCTGAGTAGAGTTTAAGGGCGGGGTAAATGTACCTCCCGTAGGTATTGTAGGAAAATACAAAAACAGCCGGAAAATATATTCTGGCAGATATATAACTTAGGTCGCAGTCTTAGGTCTTCCACTTAGAAAGAGCAGGGAGCAATTGTTAGTTCATCACCTTTGAAAATCGTAATTTGTTATTTGGTGAGTTTGCTTATTGAAAGTTTGCAGGGTTGGACAGAATCTACTATTTTTGACAATAGGCTACTGATCAAGGACTCTTATCTTAATGCAATGCTTTTAGATAGAAGCTTCTGAAGAACAACCAAAATGATTACCAATGCATTTCCCCCTCCCTTTTTCTGGAAGAGATGCTGTTTGGATATTTGAAGAAAGCAAGTTATGGAGTCCTCCTCCTTCTAATTATAGGGCTTATTAATTTGGGGGACAGGAGAATGAACTATTGGAGAAAGATGTATAAGAAGAGCCTATTGAGAGCAAAGAGAGTAGAAGGAAGGGACACCCCTAGATAACATATTGTAGTGTTCTTCAGGCTCTATACTGTTAGATGGATTTAAAATGTCTTGTCAATCCAACTAATTTTAGAGGAGCTGTGGGCAATACAGCCAGTAAGGTTGGTGACAGGAGAAAGCGAAATGTGCTGGATAATTCAGTAGACATCTCTTAAAATATAATATGGGAAGAAAATTAGATAGGCAAGATGCCATACCTTGGTACCATTAGTTTTAAAACCCATTATGAGCTTCCCGGGCGTTCTCTGGGTCTTTTCTGCTTAGAATTAGTGTTTATAATCTGTGACCACAAAAATAGCATATGCTGTAATGCTACATTAAATGTAAATATTACATTTAGTTACCAGAACATGCAATTAATTATGGTCTCTTACCTTTTTTCCAATTTAACATTTTGTGATTTAAATTTTTTAAAAGAAATTCAGAAATGGAGTAGATTTTAAATGCTATGGACTGAGTTTATATTTTACAATCAGATTAACTAATACCAGAGATAATGAAATAATCCCTGTTGTATTGAAAAAAATGAATATCATGTCTATGACATCAGCAGCATTTCCCTTTAAGTGAATAAAGCTGTGAATATATCAGAATAGAAAGTGTCTCATACAATATTTTAAATGGATATTTTAAGAAATAAATGTACAACATAAACAGAACACACACATATATAAATTATGTTTCATATTAAGTAAACAAACTGAAAGTTTACATTTATCAAACTTTTACATTTTTCTACACAAAGCAATACTTTCTGACCGAATATATCAGGAAATAAATCAGATTTGTAGTCTTTTGAAGAGTATTTTGTTGCTTTGCGTAGAAGAACTTATACAAAGTTTGTATGGCATTCAGTAAGTGATACCTGAAAATTTTCTCATGTTCCTTTCTTGAGGGTTTTTTTAAAATACCCAACTGCATTATGAACTATTAAGTATCTTGGGGGCTCAGTCTGAATAGATTATCTCTGGGATAAAATAGCTTTCCCATGTGGTGGAAGATTGTGGTGCTTTCCTTAGCTTGAATTCTGTGCACCACCTGTGACACGATGGGTCTTTCCTTGAGGTGGATTACCAAGATACCAGATTGTTTGGTTCAGTGCAAATACCTTCCAGCTTCATTGGTCCATATCATTTGAAGGATGTGACTTCTGAAGGTTTACAAGTGTCAAAAATAGTGATACTGGCCTTCCTTTGCTGTCATCTTACTTCATCCTGGGTGGAACCTACAATCCAGTTTTCTGGACAGTAGCCCCATTAAATTAAGTGACGTTTGTTTTCAAGGAAACACACATAGGTTTGCATTGTATTACTTTTTATATCTATAAACATACTCAGATTTGGATATAGAATAACGTTGGACATATTTAGAATATTAAACCAAAGGAATTGCTATCATATGAAAAACAATATTATTCTGACTAACCCTGATAATCTGATCTTATCTTAATGGTAACATTACTCAGCTTTATCACTTTGATTGTTAATATCGGTAGGCCATTGTGCTGAATTATCACACATACATAAAAAATAAAGAACAGATCAAATACCCTAAGAAACGAAAAAGTACATATATACTAAAGGTGTGTGCGCGTGTGTGTGTGATATTTATGCCATGATTTTGTAAAAGCTGTGATTGAACTCTTAAGACTCAGTTTAAATACTCAATGAAAAACTAGGACATAAATATTTAAAAATAAAACACTCTTAAAATGTAGCATTAAATAGAATAAATATTGTAGAAAATATGCAAATATTAGATATAAGGTTTGAATTTTTAAATAAAGTTATGAAAGTAAAGTAAATTAAGGCAAATGAACTCAGTGAATGATTTTTAGATACCTTTATTGATTTCTGGAGGAAATAATGACATTGTAAAATAACATGACAAAAAATGCAAGCATTGGGAAGTAATACACAAATCTGATTCTTTTCCACCTTCTGATAGTTTTGGGTACTGAGATAAACAATGGGATTCCACAAGTAACTTCTTGTTGTTCAAGAGTGAAGAAACAGAATTAAAGCATCTTCTCTTAAATTAACATTTAATACAAACTCTTATTTCCTTTAATAGGGCTGTCTCAGGCCTTCAACATATTTAGTAACCATATTCCTTATTTGCTTAAAATAACATCTTTGTTCCCAAAACACTACTTACGTAGTACATAGTACATAAATGCTTTGAGATTTGTAGTAATTGTCTATTTTAAACTGTTATAAAAGAAAGCAAAAGTAAATAGCAAAAATGTGAAAACACCTGTAGTGCAATACTGATATTTTTGATAACTTTCTATATTAAAATGACATTTAATTTGTAGTATGAGACCATCATTAAAATTTCTTTCATTTCAAATATTATTAAGATTATAGTTTTGAGTTTCAGGCTTAGAATAAAATAACTTCTTTGACACCACACGTGTATGTGTGCATGTTCTACAACCTGTTTAACAGCAAACATTTTTAATGAGGTGAAATTGAAAAAAATCTAGCTCAGGTTTTAAACACTGAAATTAACAGGAATTCATTCTAAGAATACCTAAGGAAATTGCAGCTCTGTAAAGTGCTAGGTATTCTGTATTCGGTCAGGAAAGAGTTAACTTTTAATTACATGTACATTTCATTCTCATTATTTAGAATTTTAAAATGAGTTGTTGTTTTTTTTTAAATGATGTTTTTGTATGCTTACATTCAAATGCTGTAATTATAGTTGTATGCAGGGTGGACTAGTTCCAACAATGGAAAACTGGAATGTGTCTTTGCCCTTCACTGTCTGTATCCAAACTCTTAAGACCATCCTGGAAAATTCTGCTCTGGATGTTTTCTGTTGAAGATCTTGAGCATTCAGTTACTCTCCCCAGGGTGGCATGTCTAGTGCCTGTAACCTTTTTGACTTAAAGCAAAAACTTTTGTGTTCCTTTTAATTCTAGCGTATTCATGTTTTGTATTTGATTTTGCCTTTCATTTTTTAAAGCTACTATTATTGCCAGTTTAGTTTGCTTCTAACTGATCATTTAAATGCTACTGCTTATACGTATATTTTGTAAAGCTATTTTTGTTTTTGTTTGGAGTCATTTTATGCTATTTTCAATATGGCTTTTTACATTGATTTTAAATTACTTAAATATACTATTTTAGGAACATTTCTAACCACAAACTGGAGAATGAATTCAGTTGAAATTAGTATGGTACAAATAGAACCTATCACAAGATAAGTACTGTGATGCATGTCTGATTTACCCTTTGTTCCTGATTCAGTAAGTGCTAACAGCCTTGCTTCTGCACACTGATCTTGCTGGTTGAACTGAAAATCTGATTTTATGGTTGCAATTTTGGAAATGGCAGTTTTATAAGTTTTTCTTTTAGCCAGAAAGAACTTGTTTGAGAAAAGGGGTTCTCAAGAAATGGCTTCTACGTTAGAACTGTGTGAAGGATTGCTTAAATTGTGGTTTGTTGAATGTCCACCCTGCTCCTTAAAAAAGATTTCTTTTGGAGAAATTGGTCTAGGAACTACTGAGGACAGACAAATGATGTCACTGTATGATTGACATCATTATGACTTCTGCTGAACACCTATACTCAGAAAATATGAAAAAGCATAAATGCATTTTTTATCCCTTTAATGGGAGTAAGGAACCAGTCAATCCCTTCAGGCTGTTTCCATTTACTGACACAATAAACATAGCACACTTGTACAGAGTGAGCTTTAAAGCAATTTTTTTCATGGCCAGTTTATTGCAAGCAGCATACCCTCATTTGTAAAGTATTAAGTTAAGCTCACTATGTAAATAGAAGCATTTTTAGATCTTTAGAACCCCAATAGTATCTCTTCTTACTGAATATGTAATAGTCTGTATTAAATATGTAGTGTTCTGCCCAAAAAAACATTGATTTGAACATAAATTTGTTTTCTATGAAGGAATTCTATGACAAATACCTGCCTTTTGAGAATATGTTACGACTTTGCCCAAAGAGATTATACACTATAATTTTTCTTAGAAGCTTCTTACTTGGGGGTCTTTACCTGCCATATTATCATAGTCATTGTGACCTCAGTCCTGCTTCTGTGACAACCTTCTTCAATCCATTTTCACTGCATTATACATTTGCTGCCAACTAATCTGGAGTGTGAGGACATAGTATAACATCATCTACAGTTAATATAATCTCAGTTATTAATTTTGGCCATGCCCTAGGATACAATTAGGATATTGTTATATTTATCACTAGTTACTTATTTATTACATTTATTAATTTTATCTGTCACATACACGTATATATTCCATTTTTCTTCCAAAAGGATTGACATTAGGTGTGAAATAATTCTATTTTATCTTCTCTGCTTTGAGTTCACCAGATTAGATTGCAATGAATTAGAATATTCTATGATCAACTTGTAAAAACTTGTCTGGTTAAGATTTGAACCTAAGTGTCAATTGAAAAAAAAATTATCCATTCATAGCATTTGAGTCAATTTACTTCTCATCTCACAGGAAATGCTGATCTCCCAGTAAACTATCACCAGTTACTGAGCATTTTCTTTTGAAATAAACAAATGTGTTTAATGTTGTTTTATATATGCAAAGATATTGTTTAAGGATATCTCTTGTATTTGATTGGAATCTATACTTATCCATAGTTCAATATGATTTAATTCTTCTATCAATCATCTGAGAAGCTATTCTATTTAAGAAATACCTAAAATACAAGTAAGCAGTATAAAACATATATTTAATTTTGTCTTTTCTCTTGGGCAACAATCTTGCACACAGGCTGTTTAAACACTGGGATTTACTGGGATTTAAGCAATTTAACTGTAGAGGATTGCAGAAGTACTGGATTGTGATTTAAATCAAAGTATCCTGCTGAGTAATAGAGGGTCAATCTACTACCTGCTGTTTTTGATCTTAATAAAATAAATATTGGCCTGTGGTTGCCATTTCTACATCTGGGTACATTTCCAAATCAGAAGTTGTTTGTTTTGCCTAAATCCTTTTTCCAAAGACCCACTTTCCTTTGGCATTATTGTTGAGGTTCTCTGAAGAAAACCTGATACATGATATGTTTCTGTCACACTGGCATAGACAATTCCTAACCTTAAAATAGTATCATTTATATTTGGCAAAAATGAATCAGAGTGAGTTGTTCTGACAAATAATCAAATATGCAACAATATGCTGTGTGTTTCCTAAATGAAAGTTATTAGCTGTTTAGTAGTCAAATTATAATTTTCTAACAAGATTTGTTGGGAAAAAATATTGTCCTCAGCTTTTATGAATTTGATTAATTTACCACTCTGGAATGCTTTCAGGAAGATAATGGTTAAAGATTTCTTTGAACATGGTATATCTGTTGCTGTGTCATTTCAAGGGATATAACTGATTTAGCACAAATAAACCCTGCCAAGATTAACAGAAGCAGACTGATTGGAGGGTGTCTGGAGAAAGTAATGGCTCAGAAAGCAGACACACATGCACACATCTCTGAAAACTCTTGTTTTAACAGAAATTTCAGAGAAGATATAATCTGCCTTAATAAAGGAACAACTATTTATCTGTGGAAGATTAAATTTAGCAAGAGATTCAGAATGCAACATTTGCAGTATTTGGATTTTGTAAAAAAGAAAAAAAAAGATAATCACCACATAATCAAATATTTGATAACTCCATTCATATAGGTAGGCCCCAAATTTGAATGTAGGTGAGGAACCAGGATGGGACTAAGTGGTTATGAGGGCAGTTAGGCATATTTTTGAAGTGACAGACAGAAGGAGATATGACAGTAATTATCTTGCTTTTCAAGGGAAGGGATTGTTGACAGTGTGGTGCCTGTCCCTTCTTCTAATCCATCTGCCTCTCTCCTGGTCTCCCTATTTCTCTTGCCTTTAGTGAATGCCAAATCTGCTTATAATAAGACGTTTATCCTTTTTGAATTGGTTAGAAGGAGGAATAACTCTGAACTGACTGAGTGAAGGTGATAGATGTAATCCTAGCTAAGATTTGCTCACCAATTCCAAAGTCAAGGAAGATGATAGTGAAGATCTACATTAGTCCTTTTTTGTGTGCCTTTTTTGTATGCCTTTGAATTAGCTTTTTAACTAAAGGCAATTGCCTGGACTAATCCCTGCAGTTTTCTTGGCAAGTTTTCTCAGAAGACATTTGCCAGTTCCTCCTTCCTAGAACTGAGTGAGAGTGACTAACCTGAGGTGACCCTGCTAATTCAAATGCTGAGAAATAACAGATTTCATTGAACCATAATTTAAAATCTGGTAGATACACCTCTGTCCAGAAGTGCAATGTTATCTTCTTCTCAATGGTCCTTGCACAATTTAAGCAAAGGTCTCAAGTAATGGGTAAATTTCTGATTTTTGGAATGCAATTTAACAACATATAGGAGGGAGGCACAGGGCTCACCTCTTTCCCGCATACTGTTAAGCATGTAAGTGAAATTACTGAGTGACATCAGGCATCCTTTCAAAGTTGAGATATCATCAATATCCAGTTCTTTGTTTCTATTCTGGGCTGGACAAAAGATTCAGTAAATGCCCTCACCTGGGATGTGGAAACAGTAATGGGATTGGATAGGACAAAGCACGTTGCAACTGATTTTCAGCAAGACAAAGTAACATGGTTGATCCTTATACTTTTTCTGGATGTAATCATGTTCCCTCTGAAATGCCAAGTCCATGACATGAGGTTTTCTTGAATTCAGAGCACCTATTGAATCAACAGGTAAAGAGTGTGGCTCATGTGGCTTTTTGAATCAGGAGGTGCTTGAGACTTGAATATTTCAATTGCTCTATTTGGGGCTGTCTTTGAAGATTACCTTTAGCAGGTACATGTGGTTAATGAAAGTCATTTTAGCAGTTCTCCTATGGATGGCTATCCAGTGGTTTCACATTTGTTTCCAAGTACAATTTAAAGTGCTTATTGTGACTTACAAAAGGCTATTTAATTTGAATCCAGATTATTTAAGGAACCATCATTTTCAGATAGAATCTATATGCTCTGTTTGAGCAGCATGGGAAGAGCTTATTGTGTGCTATTTAGATTTAAAGGCATAGCCTGGAAACCTTTGTGTTTCTGGAATATGTTACCTCCTATCCTCCTGATCCAGATGACCCCCATACTTTTATTATTTCAGAAACAGGTAAAAACCTTTCTGTTCAATCAAACAATTAAGAATTAAAATATCAGTTGCATACATGCAGCTGTTTTAATTTTATTTTAATGATTGATTTTTTTTTACATTTAATTACCAGTAATTTTCTGTAGTGGCCATGATTTGTAACTTGCTTACCTTGGAGATTCCTACAGTATCTTCTTTTATAAACTATTCTAATCTACTTCTAGCTCAAATTAATTTTATATGAGCACTTGGGGGTGAGATGATTAGTTTTAATGTTTTACTTTTTATATGACTACTTTGTTTTACACTGCCCAGTGTCTTTTGATTTGGGTGATTGGCCAGACAATAATCTGCAGACTCAAAAGATTTATAAAGAAATGAGATGGCTAAAATTAATAACGACAAAACGAAGAATACCACTCTCAATTCTGAACATTTGCATACAGAATACTACTCACAAGCGTAAATTATAAGAATTAGGATAGTTAATTATTTCTTGACAAACTATTAAGGGAGGTGCATTGAAAACCAAAAGGGAAATTAATATACATAGCTATGAAATTCTATTCATAGCAGAGTAGGAAGCAATAGGGTCAAAGAAAACCAAGTATTACATGCCAATTCATTTAAACATTAGGGCAGAAATCTGAAGTCCCATTTAGCTGAATGAGCAGGAGGACTTCCAAATGAAGCAGGGTTAAACTTACCCATTTTGAAGTGAATGAAGTAATGCGTATTATCATCTAAAGAGTATCTCCAATTAAGTCTTTAGCCTAAGATTATCTTTTTGTATCTCTTCTCATTAGATTTGGATCAGTAGCATCTGGGGAATACCAAATTGGTGTGAAAGCATGTAATATCTAGAATGAGGTGGAATATAGGGAAATAAGATCAAAATAGTTAAACATGTTACAATTTAATACAATTTAATAAAAAAAACTTGTCCTAAAAGATAATTTGATGAAATCAACCATGAGAACTGTTGTTTTGTCCTGGGAATTTCAGGTTCATCAAAGAAAGATAAAGTAAACAGTAAACTAGAATGTGGCCGCCAAGGAGATTTTGTACAAACAAAATTACTAGAAGACAAATGAGACCTCTGTAATGGATAGAAAAACATTTGCAGGTACCAGAAAAAATGATTTTAAAGCAGCAGATTGTTTGATACAATTGAACTTTATCCAGGAATAGAAATTTGAATGTATTTTGAACTTTGGGGTGATCCTGGGAAAATCCTTTCACTAACACAACATTGAAATGTGTTCTGGGTTTATAGTCTGTTACATTTCCTTGAAATTTGGTTCTTTTCTCCCTAATGTAGTTGCTATACTGGCTCTTTGTGTGTGTGTGTAAATGATACCAATGGTTTCTGAATATCATACATTATTTGTGTCAGACCTTTTGGTACCTCACTTTTTGTTTATCACCATTATAGCTGTCAAAGTGGGATACTTTAAAAGATAAACTTTCTACCTGAGATTTCACAAGCTTGGATGTGTTTTTAGAATTACTGCTACAGCAGTAATTAATTCAGCTTAACCTAATAGAATGACCACCTCCATTTCTGACAATTGTAGGCTTTAGATTTTTTTAAAAAACCAATTTTCATTTTCTACAGCTCTAACACAAGTTTTGGGAAAATGAAATTTTTAAAGTAAATGTGGATGGTTCAGAATTATTTATTTAAAAAAATAAAGTAACAAAGTCATGCTTCACTTCAAACATAAGCTTTTTCTTCATCAGGCCATGCCAAACATAAAAATGCATCAGTCATGTAAATCATTTGGGTATTCAGAATGTTTTATTGGTTATATTTGTTCCTTGATGTCAATATTACTTTTTCAAGCACATATAGCTTCTGATCAGAAGCACCAAATCATATAAACAATACTATTATTCAAATATTTCAATGTTAGCAGACTGATGGCAGTACAACAGTTGAGTAGAACAATTGCCCTCAGGATTGTCCTTATGATATTGCCAAATACGTTGAAATATATTTGTACTCTTGGTAAGATTTATACTTCTGTGTTTAGTTTTATGTTTGATCTGCCTGTTTGAAATCTCACCTAAGCTTGCAGTTAAAATAACTAAGCCTCAGGCTTAAAGAGAAATCCAAAGCCATAAAACAAGTTGGCAGACTTGAATGGGAAGGC
>JANHFK010006028.1:85093-95512 GCA_036250565.1 Sibynophis collaris
GGTTTTTAGGATTGTTTTTAGGGCTTGGGTTTTTAAGGGGGACCCAGTGTTAATTTAATTATTTTTAATTGTTTTTACTTTTTGTATTCTATGTTTTTAAACTCTGACTGGAAACCGCCCTGAGTCCTGCAAAGGAGAAGGGCGGTCTAAAGATTTAATAAATATATAAAATATATAATATAGTAAAATACCAATATACATATAGTAAAGCAGTCTTAGAAAAACTTGGAATGTTTAATAGATGGTCCAGAACACTTTCGGTTTTAGGAAGAAGTGAAGGCTTGAAAATACTTGCAGCAAATTCAGTTCTTTTTTTTAAGCCAGGCTTTTATAGAAACACATTGTCCACTCTACACTTTTGTATTTCTGTAGGATAATTCCTATGTCACAGTTTCAATATCAGGAATTAGACAATAAAACATCTTCTTATTCGTAGATGAAAAAAAGTAAGAAGTTCAAGCGTGAACGGAGGAGAAACTACAATGTCTTCCAAAAATTGCAAAGCAGGCGTAACTTCTGGGCTGTGACACATCCAGCCAAAGTAGCTAGCTTGAGCTATCGGCTTTGAAAGGTAAATAAATTGAACACCCTATTGGCAGAAAGATGGGGTGGCAGTGGTGGTGATGATAGCAGTGGTTCTCAATCTATGGTCTGGGGACCCGCGATGTCATCACGGGGGTGGGTGTCTGCAAAGTCTTGAAGAAATGTTACGATTTAAATCTCGACTTAAGTCTTGGTGGTCTGTGGCCATGGTCCATGCCACAAAAGGTATTTAAAGGGGGGATGTGATGAAGAAAAGGTTGAAAACCACTGATGATAGTTATTTTAGATAGAATTGCTAAGATGGAGTAGGAAATGGCCAGTTATTAGGGAACGAAAGGTAACTAGTGTCCGTGACGGGTAAAAATGCTATGTATTCTTCAAAACAATATTTACATTGCTGGGTTGTGTAGCAATTTGTATTCAGATGGCAAAATATAGTTTGGAGCATGCAAAAATGCACAGGCCTGTTTAGCTAGGCTTCACAATTGACAAATGGTTCTGAGAAAATAAGCATTTAGTTTAACACTTTCCTGACAGATGTTACTTGCACACCCATGTCCACTTCAGGTGGAGGTCTCTGAATAGCATTGATAAATAATTCAATCTTAAGTATGTGCTATCATTATAACTGTTGTTCTGGGTTTCTCTCCCTTGGCTTTTTGCATGTATGTTATTGGAAATAGCTAAACTGCAGTTGTCAAATGTGACTGCTACTTCTTTTTCTTTTGCATTATCCTGAATAGAGGAGATGCATTTTGGCTCTGAAGTTAGGGAAAACGAGTGATGAAGTCCTTTCATACTAATTCTACCATCTTCTTTCCCCTTCTGGGTTTGAAGCTGGGCTCATGTCATTTTGATTCCACAAGGATGAGGACTTTTCTGGGTCATTAATTTCATTTTCATTGCCACCTAACAGATGAGTCTTGGGCTGAAGAAATGCAGTTGGTCAACTTCTACAACCGTGGAGCTTCAAGTGACCAGAATCGAATCACCAGTTGCCACTTCTGGGGAGAAGGGCCTCTCCCTGCCTTGAGTAGGGTGCTGCTATTCAGAGTGCTAGGATGTTGCATCGCTTCTCTACAGCCTCTGGAGAAAACAGGTTCTTGATCGTACTATATCAGGGGCGCTGCAAGATACCGTGCCAGTAAAAAGCAACTGTTCCAGGGTAACTTGATGTGGATTGAGGGTGGGGGCAGGGCAGTCAGCCCTTGGAAATGAAACTTTCCGCTGCTCCACACCCAGAAATCTAGGCTCGGTGAGCTGTGATGCCCTCAGCAGCCTTTCCTGCCAGGAGAACTTGAAGTAAACTGAGAACTCCCGCCTGGTTTCTAAGATTATTGCCTGAAATGGCACTTATCCTTTCCCCACTTTCAGCTGTCATTATGAGTGTAATTTGTATGATTTTTCTTTACTTCTGCATGTCCCTTGTTTCAGCCTTTCAGATGAGCATAAATTCTCACCATCACAAACATTTTTTTTCCCCTCAGGAATTCTCCACCACCTATTCTTGCTGCAGACGATCTTTGGAACCGAGTTCTGTTCCGCAAGAAAAGCTGGTGGTCTGATTGGCTGCCTTTATTAAATATGATTTCAACTAGCTTACATTCTCAAGGAGCTTGGAAGCAATTTATTTGATGGATTCTTGCGATTTTGGATGTGTAAATTGAAAACTGAACATTTGAAGGTCCTTTCACATTTAAAAAACAACATTGCATATCCTAAACTGGGAATTCTTGAAGCAGGGCATCTGAATATTCAAGTACATGTCTATCTTTGCTCTTTTTTCATCTTTCTGACCTTGTGCAAATTAATTTCTGGTGGGCATTGTTGCACAATTTGATAGGCAGAAGCAGAGTCTCCTAGAAGATCTGATTTAGAAAGAGGTGACTGAATCATTGCTGCTTTAGCACTAAGGCAGAATCTGTTTCTTGCCCAATTTAAAAGGAACACTAGTTGCCTGCAAGAATTCCTTTAATGGGATATTTCACCAATAAGAAAAGGGATTCCTTTGTACCTGTTGTTTACCAATACAATTGCTGCTCTCTCTAAGGCTGACATATTTCATCTGTCATATGCCAATACTGCACGGTAACTTCTGAGGGGCAGTCCATGTGCACTCCATCCATTCTGCATCTATCTGTTGTCCATTCATTAGCCTTTTTAGCATTGGCATTCGTTTTCTCTATTCACAGATGGGGTGTGAAGCTTGAAAACTCTTAATTCTTTCCACTGCATAACACACAAAAACTGTTACCAATTTTGGCCCTTGTATCTATTTTGGGCTCACAATTAAGACTGTTTCTGTCTGATGAAAGGGACTCTGGGCCTCTTATTTCTCTGAGGGGAACAGGGTCTTTCTTCTGTTTTACAGTCTTCTGCCAATATGTAGATACCCTGAACATGGGCACACTTTGCACCTCATACTGGGGTTTAATGTTAACAGCCCTCATTGTAGCAACGCAACGGTTCATGGTGCAATAAAGGAATGTTTTGTGTATGTGTCCTGTTTTATTCAGTCTGTCGGTCAAGCTCTTGTGGCTTTTTCTAACGTGTCTGGTGAATGAAAGATTAAGGTCTAAAGAAATAATTTTAGGCATCCAGTTTTCAGAGATTAGTAGTAGTACCAAAGAGATAAACACAACTGTTTTTATATTGGGAAAAAAAAAGCTTTTTTGGAGTGAGAAGTTTAGCTGCTGGGTGTAGCTACATCTAACACATTTTTTAAAATATTGCATGTATATTGGCGACATCCATTGTGCATCCAATGACCCGATAAACACACATACCCTATCAGGGGGTCATTAGCAAGAAGCAGTACCTGAGAGTTACTCTCATTTCATTTAATCTAATTTATATAATGCATTGCTACTATTATGTGAGTATTAACTCCTCCCTCTACTTGCAGAAATGCTGGATAAATTATATACAGAAGGGTTTTAAAAAAAAAAAATTACTTACCAAAGACATGGAAGAAAATGAAGGTTTAGAAACAGCTTTTGAATTGGGTTCAGCAGAACTGTGATACAGTTTAGGAGACATTAGATTGCTTCAGGCTTCAGTGGAAAAATTAGCTCATGAGTAGAGAACTTATTTGGCACCCTGATATCTTGTTACATATGGGGAAAAAACTCAGTGTGTAAATCCTAGAGAACCAGTGCCCACTGTCATATGTATTTAATAAACCATGTTTTTGTCAGTGTTACACAACGGTTCAGAAGTTGCACTAGAGCTAGAAAATTCAAGTTCAAATTCAATCCCAGCCATGAAAGCTCATAGGATGATTTCATCCCAGTAACCTTTTCTCAGAACTGGCTACCATTGGGAAGAGGAGTGTTTTGATTATTCCTTTAACTTCTAAAGGAAAGGGGTGTCTATAATTGTAGAGCTGGAAAGGACATTGGAAGTCTAGTCCCACTCCCTTTCCAAGGCAGGAATCCTTCTACCATCCCAGACAAATGGATTTCCAATCTCTTCTTTAAAATCTCCAATGATGGAGCACCCACAACCTCTAGGGGCAAGCTGTTCTATTGATTAATTGTTCTCACTGTCAGGAAATTCCTCTTTCCAGGTTGAATCGCCCTCTCACAAGCTTCCACCCATTAATTTTTGTCCTGCCGGCAGGTGTTGGAGAGATACTTTCCCAGTATTGGAAGATAGCTGCTACCTCTAAGCCTTCTCTTCCTTATGAATTTAAAGTTAACATAACCTCTTCATGTAGTATCTAAACTATTATCAACAATACCAGTTTTGATGGAATAATGGCCTGATTTGTTTTACAGCAACTTCCTCTATATATTTTAGCAAGACAATATTTTGGATTGTAGAACACAATATAGTAAAGGTAGTAGAATTCATAATTATGGTTACTCAAATATTTTATCTGGTCTTAAGCATGCAATTGTTGCACTGTCTTTCAAAACTTGTTTTTCACAAAAAAAAACCCTTCATTTGAAATTAAATAGGGATAACAAATGTGTTTGTTTTTAAAGAGAAAACATACTTGTAGGCGTGTCCTCTAGCTACTTGGTATTGAAGTAGTAATGGTAATAGTAAGTAACGGTCCTTAAGAAGTCTTCGGAGAAGGGCGGCATATAAATCAAATTAATAAAATAAATAAGATCAGAATCAAACAGAGATAAACCACATTTGCATACCATTCAAAAGGAAACAAAAGGATATCCTCTCCAGCAGCCAACACTTAGATCACCAGACAAGCCAACAGAAAACAATGCCCTAATCAAGGAACTACCAAGGAGAAAACTATATCCCCACCCAGGCTGGCAGGACAAGTTACTGTACTGTATATGACATAGGGCAAACCCCACACTAGCTAGTACTGTTAATTAAGTTTAATTTTATTAAATAATGGAATGTCTGCAAGCAATCAAGTTTAGAGAACACCAAAGACTCCACACATCGAAATTATTTAGCTAAAGGTATATAAAGGCAATATCTAGTTGAACTATTGTTATTTCTGATTAATCTATTCCTCAGTAATAGAGGTACTTATATTCCCATAGGAACTACAATTCCAATTAGGAATGCAGTGTATATTTTGTCAAAAACTAAAGCATTGTGCAGAGCTAAAGGCTCTAGAAGAAAAAGCAAATATGGTTTAAGAAAAGCCATTAGAAGATTTATAACAATCCAGTAGAGGTTTTCCTTAATGGTTCATCATTATAAAAGGATGCCTTACAGCTTCCCACATTGTACACATTACAACTTGGTATTTTGCCTGCTGATGTTGGACAGGAAATGTTGAGAATATTTTGTTTGGCAGTAATTTATACAAAAGCCTCCTCACATTTTTAAAGATTATTGTAGTATATCCTAAGATGCAGTCGGTAAGAGACAACTTTGACAGGTATATAAAAGCTGTTATCTAAACAAGAAAGTTTAAACATTTTTAAACATCCAGAAATCATTTAGAAATTACTCAGACACTCCTCCAATTCACTGAAGTACAAGGAGGAGAAGGAGGTACAGCATAGTCAGACTTTTAAGATTCTGATATTATAGTCTATCTATCCCAATAAATGTATTTTTAACCTTCCTGTGAAATAAATTTCCTATTCCAGTCTATCTAGTGGGCCAGATATAAGGTAATGGGCATGTATGATTTACTAAAAAGACAAAAAGTTGGCCAGAAGAAACACGGATGTATTCTTTAGGTTCATGCGAGACCCCTCGATGCAGAAGTATATACTATCAAATTGGCGTAAACATTTGGTGACCACATAGTTATTCTCCATTACAATCTCCATGCTGTTTATAAGATTTAAAGGGAGACTCACGTGAATGTCAAAATATGGTTTTTAAAATTTCATAAGGTTATATAATGCTCCAATCAGACAAGCATGACTTGGGGATTTGGCACCTGGGGTGGATATTTTAATTGGTCTTCCACACTTAAAAGAAATCAATAGCACGAGTGAAAGTGACCTGGTATGATAAAATATTAACAGAAACACACCCACCCACCCAATTTTCCAATCATGAATTAACTTCAGATTTTTTTTAAAAAAAAAGATCTAATATGTGGTCAACTATATGAGTTTGATAATGACTTAAGACAAAGTTATGGATGTTATGCAGGATAAAAATTCCTAAACTACTCCCAATCTGACCCCCAGAATATGGAAGAAATGTATTTCTGGGGAATTCAATCATCAGCCTTGGGAGTTCAAATCAAGAAGCTACTGGGTAGATCTCCAATTTGTCCCTAGAGCACATGTAGAAACCTGCATACAATTGGATAGAACTTGACATTTTCATAGTCTTTTAACTGCAAAACAACCTAATTGGAAGATGGTAGCTTTAGGTAGGAGTGAGGAAGTGCGGTGGTAGAGACCTACCAGTCTCTTATTTCATCCCCCAAACTCCACAGCAATTGTCTCTAAATTTTCCTTTCCATTCTAATACAGCAATAGGAATGACACACTATATTATTTACCCAGCAAATTCTCTGCTATCTGAATTCCCATGAGCCAACTACAAGGCTCATACCTATGACGCACCTTTTTGTGTTGTGAAGAATGGTACTGAAATAGATCAGTGAACAACTGGCTGTAGCATTTTGGATCAACAGCTTTTATATGTGGTAAATGAGCAGGGATTCATTTTTATTATTGTTAGAGGTTTCTGAAGTCTCACACATCTGCAGACTATTCCCCACCCCCACAAACAGCAGTGAACAGGGAAAAGAGAAGGTTCTGCACAGAGGCCCAATGTAGGAAACTGCAGCATTTCTGTAGGGAAAAAGCCACAGCTTGGGAGAGCTTTCCCAAAATGTGGCATGGTTTTGTTGGGTTCAGAGGGGGTGGTTTCTGAGTGGAGCAGTACCAGAGTCCGTTCAGCCTTGGGAGTTCTCTCAGCAGAGCTCAACCTGCCTTACATCAGCTGTAAGTATGTTGTAGCTGATTCTCTGATGAGCCCACCTTCCTCTCCATCATCAAAGTTAGTTTGAGTGCATCAGCTTTGATTAATAATAATAATAATAATAAATTTTTATTTTATTTTTATACCGCCCTTCTCCCTGTTGGGACTCAGGGCGGTGAACAGTCCGATAAAATACATACAACACAAAAACATACAAGTAAAAACCCCACCTAAAATAATTAAACTGATGACTGTATTTAAAACCCCCTAGGGGAACCTAAAATCAGAGAACCCACACCCACTCTAAAAACCCCATTATAAAATCCCAAATTTTAAAACTCACCAAAGGAGGATCTGAGGATAACATCTATATGAAATTTGCCAATGTGTTAAGCATTTTAGCTGCATTTCTGATTTTTTAAAAATCATCTTTTAAATTTAGTTGACTGACTCAACCTGCACATCCTTACTGTGATTTAACTATAGATAGTCTTTATGGGAGCTGACTATTCTGCTAGTCTATGTTACAGTTAATTATATTTTCTAACAATAGCCTTTTATAATTTTTGTCTAAATTATCAGATATTCATTAAAATAAGTGAGATTTAAATCCATTTCCAAATCCATACTTAACAATATTAAACATTCCCACTTTGGTGTAGGATAAATTGAAAAAAGTGCCTGGACATATAAAATGTATGACTATAGTGACATTTTAGGCTTATTTAATTAAATGAAAAGTCCATTCCTAAATGTGCTTATTGAGAAAGAATTCCCAGTGATTTTGTTATTTCCAAATACACTTCTCAATTGGCAGAAATAGTCTTCCATATGCATATCTAAGTAGATTGGAATCTATCAGTACAATGGATGTTTTCAATAAAGGTGTGTGGCAATGGATATTTAGTTTTAATTAATTCTGATCCTCTGCTTTTTCATCTGCACTAAACAGGTAGCTGACAGTTTTCTGCTAATTTTAGATGTCTATGCTTGTGTGCATAACACTAAAACTTATTCAAAAGCTATTCATAGATAAAATGGGATAAGTAGCACTTTCGGACATGAGCACAGTTTTCTTGATGCAGTTGCTTGACCTTGAGTTGGTTAGGCCAAAGTAAAACCATCCTAAAACAAAGTAATGAGTAGCATAATTTTGGCAGTGTGAAGTTATATATTATGTTTTGATATATTGGTATAAGCCTTTGCACATTCCAGAATGCTTTCTCAGTAAAAACCTTCTCTTTTAATTGTTATTAATTCACTCCTAACATACTAATTATAGGCTGCACAGAAAATGTTACAAATGTCGTTACTTTGTTTGGTTGTTTCTAGTAGATTACTATGCCAATTATGTACCTGTACACTCTATGTTAAGCAGACGAATCTTTTAGAGATTGCAACACATTGACATTGGTAATAAAGCTCCCTCTCTGGAACTTTTATTATTATGATTGGTCACACAGTCATCCAGATGTTTAGATTGGATTAGGCATTTTTATCCATCCAAGTAGTTCCTCTGGACCTGGGATAGACAGGTGTTATTGTTTGATAGTGTTAAAGATATTGTTGCAGAATGTAAGCTATTACAAGTAAAGTTGCCTTTTGCAACTTTATATCACTATAAATCACTATAGTGATTTTGTTAATGCCAGTGCTGTTTGAGTAGATGTTTTGGAATTGACTCACTACTGGTGGCACCTTTGCTTTTCTTTTGAAAGCAGAGATTATTATTATCATGATCACTAAGCATATACATCAGAAATGTTGCCCACTTTCCACATGTGCCCAAATAATTCAGTCATAATGCAGAATGATGAATGGAAAAGAAATCTCCTAAGGATTAATATAGCCATGTGAAGGATTAATACAATGAATAATAGAAGCTAACTTCGGTAATCTCAAATAGCTCAGCAGCACAAAAACTGGTATTATGTGGTAATACATTATTTTGGACACATACTATGCAATGTATGTTATTTTTTTATCATATTAGAATGAATTACTTTAACACAATTCCCCCTGTTTAACTTTTTTTTACTTTCCAGGCTTTGTGTAACTGATAGATACTCAATTATATGCAAAGTGACTATTAAAGAATCAGTACTCATCTAGGGGTCTAGGTCTCCTTTCCTCTTTTCTCTTGAATTTGTGTTAAAACCATTAGTGCTACAAAGAAATGTGCATTCATCAGGTATAGTGATGGAGGCCAGGGTGCATATTACAGCTTTTACTGCCTATGAGACGTTGAAGCCCTGTTCTTAAGAACTGCCAGGCAGATTGGGAATCACGGTCACGGTTAATAGCAGCGAATTGCCAGTTCTTGATGGGTGGGTAGTCACTCTTCTCAGTGGCTGCCCCCTGGGGGAGAAGGTAGAAAAACAGAGGGAGGGAATTAGAGTGACTTTGCACAGTTGAGCAGGTTCATGCTGCTGGATCAGTGGCAGGCATTGGCAGGACTCCACTCTGGGGAGGCTCTCAACAACATCACAGTCTCATTTTTACCAATTGGTGTTGCTATAGCCAGTGGGAGAGCAAAGAAAGGGGGGGAGCAATGGGATGGGGGCAGAACGGAGAAAATCGGAAGGCCAGGCTAAAGTAAGCAACAGAACAGTTCTTTAGATCTAAGTAGAGTACAGTGTATAACTACGGTTGAAATGTTTCTAATTGTACTGGTATGTTGGAATTTAACTTGAAGTATGTAATTAAGGAGTTGGCTTGCAAATTCTTTGCATTCTCCAACGGTATAAACACAGGGAAGCAGCTGACTTGGGGCACCCAGGCATGTGGGACATACTTTAATTTATCTTCTCCCATACATTCAACAAATCTGATTACCAGTTCTGGATGCGAAAATGCAGAAACCAACAGAGGGTAAAAAGAGTTAGAGTTTACAGCATCTCTTTGCAAACTGTAAGATCTATAGTGAAGAGAAGCACAGAAAGATGGAACAATGAGGTAAGGATCATCCACTGCTTTTACATAGTAGGGTTCTGGTACTGCAATCTTAGGAAATAAACGCAGAAATGTTTGATGTTCTTTTTTGATGCAGGGCCTTTTTTCTCACTGTTCCCCCAGACTTTCTATTATTTCTGCCCTCTAGTTTCTTATTTTCCTCCTTCCTCATTTGAAAGTACTCCATGTGGAGTAACATCTGTAAACTGTCATTTGAGAAATAAAATGGTGGGATAATACTTTTTGGAAAGCAAGTGTAACAATTATGAAAGTTGTCAGGGACTTGGCACCCAGGCCATCCTACTGCTAGGGTAGTACCTCAGTGGTCTCTTTTGGGGCCTAGACAGCTCAGCTTAGGTGGCATTACCTTAATTTTTTTTTTCATGGTTCTTTGGGTTTAGAATGGCTTATAATAATAATTTTGACTAATATGATTTTGACATGCAACTTTAATGCTTAACCTTAGTACAACTTCAGAGCATTCCGTGTGCACTCAGCTGTAAAGAGTGATGATTTAAGGGAATGATATGAAGAAAAAGGTCATTC
>JANHFK010006029.1:22020-33974 GCA_036250565.1 Sibynophis collaris
GGGCGGGGGGCCAATTAGGCTTTTGGTGTCTGCCCATCTTTTCTTGCATTTTTTTAAAAAATTGTGGTAGACTTATTGTTTCTAATCATGAAATAGCAGTAGACTATTGGATTGAATTCAGAATTAGAATTCAGAATGGCTTTTGATTTTGTTGGATCTGTTCCAAACATGATTGAAAATCGGATGCATCTATTGTATTCAAATTAATTTTGGGCCTCAGTGCTTTTTCCTGTTGAAGGAAGAAAAAAAACTTCCATGCTGTTTGGAGAGAGCTTTGTAACAACTGAACTTATTTGGTTCTTCCTTGCAGCAGCAGCTTTCCAAACTTTAACTCTCACACTTACTGGAAATCAAGATTAAACGTATATCTTCCTCAGCATATTGAGAAATCTTGTATAATTGGGGGGGATGGAGTTTAGAAGAGTAAATGGCCAACTCAGAGTACAAATCTGCTTAAAAAAGACTAAATTACATCTGTCTATAAACAGCTTTTTTGGTTATTCTTTTGGTAATAATATACTTTAAGATGTATAAGAATCTGAACTTCTGGTATTTTTTGGTATGTTCTCTGAGGGAAGATTATTTGTGTTAGAAATGAATCAATCTTGAGCAAAAGAATCTATCTCTGTTTTAGCTGTGTGCTTTACTTACACCCAAATTAGGAATGATAGTGATGGGGAAGGAGAATCAGATGATCCTGAAAAAAAGAAGCTACAGAATCAACTTCAAGGTAGCCTTCCATGAAGCTCTTAATATTTTGAACACAATGTCTCTATCAAGTTGTCAGATGAAGGGTTGCAAGATATTAACTATTAAGCGCACTTTCCTATCACCCTTATGATGAAGTGGATTTCATAAGTAAAGGCACATAGGATACTTTCAAACCTGATACATACAATCTTTTGTTTTTTCACTATTTGTAAATAGTTATTCCTTTTTCAAACAGTTTTGATTTCTTATTGATCCTAGCCTTTCAGTTCTTATAGTGAGCAAGATTATGGTTTGCTGAGGCACAGTTTATCAGATTGACTAATTGACTTTGTTTTTGTGGGAAGGTTAAGGAAAATCTTCATTATGAAAAGATTAAGGAATGTAAGGAAGAGCTGTTATGTATACTGGCATCATCCTCTGCCATCTCTTATGATGTTTTATGAGGACAATTCCATTATTTATTCATTTACTGAGGAAAAAGATTCAAAGCTACAAATCATGTGTGACAAAAGTATCTGAACTTTTGCTTTCAATAACTGGTAAGCCTCAGTAATAACTCGAACTAAAAAGTTCTGATAATGGTTGATCAATCTTAAATGCATATTGGCTCAGAGGAGTTTGGGCCCATTCTCCTTTACAGAACAGTTTCAATTCAGGGATGTTGATGGGCTGCCTTGCATGAACTGGCCACTTCATAAGATTTCTATAGAATTAAGTTCAGGACTTCGTCATTTTTATCTTCGTCATTAACTTTTTTCTGATTTAACCACTTTTTTTGGTCATACAACTTTTGTCTTTTGGATTGTTGTCTTACATTTAAAACATGACCATTTTCCCTGGAGCTTCAGTTCACAGATAGATATCCTGATATTTTTGTGTGGAAGTTTCTGGTAGAATTCAGAATTCATAGTTCCACCAATGATAGCAAACTGTCTTGGTCTGGAGGCCCATATCATGATATTACCAGCACTGTGTTTCTCAGATGGAACTAGGTTCTTATGCTAGAATGCAAAGTTTGCCTTTTATCAAACATAACACTCTGCATTGATGCTAAAAAGTTCTATTTTGGAACTGTCCCAATAGCTTTCTGGATTATTGACATGGTATTACAGAAACTCTAAATAGGCAACAATGTTCATTTTGGAGAGTAGTGGCTTTCTCCTTGCAGTCCTGCCATACACACCATTGTTCAATGTTCATTGACATTCTCAAAAGCAAGCCTTAACTTCCTTAGATGTTATCCTTCCCAAAGTATTACATAGCTTATTCCTGGTGTGATATTGGTTGGTTGACCACTCAGTAGTGACATTAAATTGCCTCCATTTGTACATGATCTACCTGATAGTGGCCTGGTGGAGTCCAAACTGTTCTGAAACAATTCTGTAACACTTTCCTGCCTAGTGAGCATCAACAACTGTTTTTTGGAAGTGCTCAAAAATATCCTTTCTTTGAACCATTGCACCCTTCTTGTCTTCTGAAGAACAGACTTCGATAAAGTATATCCAGAATTCTGTTCCTTAAATGTAGGAATTCCCCCTCCCCCACTTACCCTTGATTATCATTCTGTTGGTTGAAATGCCTGACTCTAATTTCCCCTTCAAATGAAGTTATAATCCTAATATTGGATTATTAATTTGGTTATTTGTCTAATTTTAGGACTTGCTTGGAGAAAAGATCCCATTTTAGTTCATATTTATGCAGATATGTTAAACATTCAAATCTTTTAGCATCACTGTACCTATGATGAATTGGTATGAGGGGTCCTTGGTGCTTTCTGAGCATGCTTGTTTTCTTGCAGACGTTTCATTACCCAAACCAGATAACAACATCAGTGCTAGTAAGGAGTGCAGTTTGCTGTCAGTTTATATTCTAGAATATAATAATAGTAAGCATCATGTCAATCCTGACCTGCAAGTATTCTCCTTTATTAGAATTGATATGAATAATATAAAAGGGCATGGGGCTGTCTTATGGATTTCACAGCAATCTAAGGGCGCAAAATAAAATCTCCCCTGTTTACTTCTTGGAAAGTAAACCAACATGTCTTGGTTCACTGTAATCAAGTTAAAATTCAGATTTAAAGAAAAACCTATAGGATCTTTACATTTTGGCAATTATTCAGTGAAATTGTAGTATTAGTATTGTAGAAATTTGCACTTAGTTTGGATTAGAATAGCATTTCAAGTAGTGAAATGACCATAACTTGCTCGCTTGTTTTTGTCTGAAGTAAACCATAAATACGCTATGATTCAATTCTCCTATTGTCAAAAATTTTGTTTCAGATTCTATTTTAAAGGAGATGTTTAGATTTATTTTTTTTAAGGAATTATAGTATGGAATATGGTTACCCGTGGCACGGGTGTCAAACTTGATCGCGTATCGTGATGTATCACGACGTTTTTTGCCTTTGCAGAGCTGGGGTGGGCGTGGCCTGCACTTGATGCATCCAGCCCACGGGCCACCAGTTTGACAGACCTGACCTATAGTCTTTTGCTTTACAGGTGCCATTGTCATGGAACGACCAAACGTAAAATGGAGTGATGTTGCTGGACTAGAAGGAGCAAAAGAAGCCCTTAAAGAAGCAGTAATATTGCCCATTAAATTTCCTCACCTTTTTACAGGTGAAAAGCAAGTGAATATGCAATCAGTGCCTTCTTGGCCTATCCTCAGGTGTTTGAGATAGTACAACTAAGGTCATTTAGCTTTCATAAGAAAGATACAAGCAGTGTAAGTGAGGCAATACAGTTAAGAAATCTGTTCTCAAAGGAAGAATAATAATTATAGCTAAATGCAAGAATATGAATGTATGGAATTATCTGATTGGTTGTTTTTGGACTAGTTAATGTTACATATCTCTATAGAATGTTTTTGCTATGTAATGGAGTAAAAATCTCAATTCATAGTTTTTTTTGTTGTATATTTGTTTTGTTCTTTATGTTAGTCATGTGACTGTTTGAATAGACTGCACTAATTCGTGAATCAGTGCCCAAAATTTGTATCTTTATTACTGAGGAACTTGTTGGATACTGGAGCTTTTCATCAAATACATAGAACTAGTGTAATGTAGAGCTCACTGAAATCAAACTTAAGGCTGAAAACATCTAGATTAGTATCTCCCAGTCAGTTTAATTAATTATATTTGGATATAAAATAGGATGAGCAGAGGCATTAGGTTCCTTGAAAGGAAGAATAAAAAATGATAATATTTTTCATCATCTAAATAAAATCTTACTCTGTCAAGAAATTCGACCGCAAAAGCTATTAATCTTATACTTTAATAGAAGTTCATAAAAAACACTCAAATTTGGTTTTAGTTACACTGCAGAGAAGATTGGTCAACGTAAAATTTGTGTAATTTTATTATGCAAATAAATAAACCTTAATTTATAACAGTTAATCCTTGGTAATCCTTGATTTGCAAATGGGTCATTTAGTGCCCATTTGAAGTTATAACGGCACTGAAAAAAGTGACTTACGATCGTTTTTCACACGACCATTGCAGCATTGATTGAAATACATTGGGATAATTAATTGCAGTATTTTAGTCATTATGGCTAACAGTATGGGTCTAATGATAATTGAGACAATTTCATTATTGTGATGAAGAACATAATGTTCCAGAGCCAGAGTTATTTTAGTATGAATGTTAATCCCTTATGTTTTGGGATTCTGTAATTCCACTTTCAAAGCAAGCATGACTCCACTTTGTCCCTATGAGTCTCTACTTGGTATTAGCTTTGGACAGGAAGAAATCCTGCTAAGGATGGTCATGTTTGTATGAATTGCAATAACTCTCCCACAAACACACCTATGATTCAGTCTGCATTGAGTGCTGCACAGAATTCCTGTGAGGACACAGCCAAGTGACATCAGCTCTATCTAATTCACAAATGCAGCTCAACTTCCTTCTCTACAATTAAGTTCTGACCTGGAATTAAATAACAAAACCACTAGGTTGTCCAAGCTGTCCAGATTAACGCAAAAAGGGAATGCAAAAGGGATTTTTTTTTAAATTGCTAAAATGTTTTTTGAAAAGTGTGTGACTGTACGTGTAAATGAGCAGGCAACTTACTAGATTTTTAAAAAACATACGTATCATGTCCCTCGTTTATTTTTAGGGAAGCGAACTCCCTGGAGGGGGATCCTTCTGTTTGGACCTCCAGGAACTGGGAAATCCTACTTGGCAAAAGCTGTTGCAACAGAAGCTAACAATTCTACATTCTTCTCTGTATCATCTTCAGATCTTGTCTCAAAATGGTTGGGAGAGAGTGAAAAGTGAGTAGTAACTGATCAAATAATTTAAACATTTAGAATCTTAGATCCATAAATAAATTTAAATAGCCAATTCTTGCCTAACCTAAAATGTTCAAAGTAGATATAGAAATAATTACACTGTGGAGCAAGGTAGGCAAGCTGCCACTGATACCCGAGTAGAATTGCAATATTCTGGCATGAAGCTTCTCTTCTTCTCCCCATTCCAATTTATTACACTCAATCTATGCTGGAATCCTAAGAAATAGAAACTATGGGTATCTCTGGTCAATTTATCCTTATGAGGACTGATTTTATTGTTCTCCATCACTCTGTCATGTATCAGATGTATCATTCACAGCAGCAAGACCCATTTTATAATAGTTAACTATTTTTAAAGAATTATTCAACGACAGGTACATAAGGAAAAAAATTAAGAAAAAACCCCAAGATTTATTATCCTGAATGTCTTACTGAGGAAGAAGTAAAACAGTGGAGTTTATAAAATAATACTTCTGTACAGGTGTAAAAAAAAATGACGGCTTTGCATCATTCATGATGTCCAATGATGGGAAAATGCTAGGATTTAAGATATCTTGTTGGGAAAATTGAATGCAGAGCTGAATGAATAGCTAAATTAACTGATTTTTTTGTCTTCATACACTATTTAGCTACTCTCTGACCAGCAATTTTCAATGTCTGACCAACATTGTCTAGATTTTGATCCAAATCTAGGCATTGTTATAATTTTATTCTCTGTTGTTAGGAGGACAAATACCATCTTCTGCTCTCCGGAGCCCTACTTTCAGATAAATTGTTCCATAATATCTTCAACAGAATAAGCATTTTTGCTTTTAATTACTGGGCCCCACATCCCCTGAACCATTCATTGTCCATATTTGATAAAACAGTAGAATGAATTAAATGTAAACTTTATGCAATTTTTATGTGATCAAGGGATAAGACGAGGGAATAAAAAAGATGTTAGGATGATTAAAGAATAAAGATAAAATCAGAAGAAAGATGTTTTTATAAATTTCTCCCCAAAACATGTGTCCTTCACAATTATTTATTTTAGAAATGTTTAAGGCCATCCAATTCCTATAACAATTATTTATCACAGGTTATCCAACTCCTTTGCATAAAGGATGTTTGCTTTAATGATCATTATAAGCTGTCCAAAAATTTGTGACTTTAGAGTTTAATTTGTGAAAACGTGTATAAAGCAGTTGAATGAAAGTCATTTTTATTTGAATGACTGACACCTTAACTAAAATTTAATTGCAAAAGCTTTAAATGCCTTCCAACATATGGTAGATTAACATTTTGCATTAACATTTTACACACAAAAAAAGTGGTGGTCTTGCTATGCTTTATCACTGCCTTTTACTTTAATATAATTTAAATTGCTTCCCTAGGCTGGTGAAAAATCTATTCCAACTTGCCAGAGAAAATAAACCTTCCATTATCTTCATTGATGAAATTGATTCTTTATGTGGTTCCCGAAGTGAAAATGAAAGTGAGGCAGCTCGGAGAATTAAAACAGAGTTTTTGGTTCAGATGCAAGGTAAGATTATTAAAGTAGTTGATTAGAGTACTTTAAAGTATGAGTGTATATTACGTAACGGCTATAAAATACAGTTATGTTTAATGAGACTACATGCATCAGCTTGTTTAATATATAATATGTGGAGCTGAAAGTTTTATGGTATATTTATTTTGTAACTTCTTTATGCTATATATTCTACTAATGGGCACTTATTAAATTCATTTGTTTTTTAGGAGTTGGAACAGACAATGAAGGAATTTTGGTTCTTGGAGCTACAAATATCCCTTGGGTTCTAGATTCTGCCATAAGAAGGAGGTAAAGAATTGACTTCTCTCTTATGGTTTGAGCCAGAATGGCTCATGGTTTCAGAGCACCTTGGACTGGAAAACTGATTTTACATCACAGTTAAAGCATTTCCTTGTTTATGTAAACAGCAGATTTTTTTACATCAGCATAAATGAGCTGTTATTTTATCAATATCAAAAAAGGGCACCAGGGTAGTATAACATTACATTCTTATAATAAATAGCAATAGCACTTAGACTTACAGTATGTCCGCTTCACAGTGCTTTACAGCCCTCTCTAAGCAGTTTACAAAGTCAATCGATTAGCCCAACAATCTGAGCCTCATTTTACCTAACTCAGAAGGATGGAAGGCTGAATCAATCTTGAGCCAGTGAGAATTGAACTGCTGGGAATTGGCAGTAAGCAGAATGGGCCTGCAATACTGCATTCTAACCATTGCGCCACCACAGTGCAGGGATAGAACACTTCATTTCATTTAACAGGAAAATTTCTCAATTAAAAACATTATTTCCACATAACAGGAAGCAGTGACAAAGAAAACTAGGACTGAAGCTCAAACTTGGCAAATAATACTGAAAATATTCTGCCTTAATTCTGATCCAGGAATGTTACACCCCAAGCGATTCCTTAGATTTAGTTCTTTATTTGCTGTCTTGAAAAATTGTTTTGATAACTTGTTTAATTTAGATTAATACAGGAGCGTGACCGTCATGTTCAGCATTTGAAATGCTGTATTATGGGCATGGATAAGAGTTAATATTTGTGTGTTTTTTTTAATAAGGTTTGAGAAGCGGATTTATATTCCCTTACCTGAAGATCATGCAAGAGCTTCAATGTTTAAGCTTCACCTTGGGACTACTAAAAATACCTTGTCTGAATCAGATTATCGGGATCTTGGAAAGCGAACTGATGGCTATTCAGGGGCTGATGTTAGCGTCATAGTACGTGATGCTCTAATGCAACCAGTTAGGAAAGTTCAATCAGCAACACATTTTAAAAAAGTGAGTAGCTGGATTTTCTTTTTGCCAAGAATCAAAAAAATACTACCTAAGGGACCTGTTTTCTGATTCTATGTCTCTGAAATGCAGCATGAACTCAATATTTCCTCATCTCAGTCTAATTTTTTTTAGTTTTTTTTTTCAGTTTTAAGAATTAAGGCCTGTTTCTAAATCTCAGATTTCTTGGGCGAGGAACTGGTGGAGATGCTAGTGAGAAAGTTAAATAAAATACCATCTTGCCTTTCCCAACCTCTCCATCTACTTACTTCTTAGTTCTTTTACTACTACTAGAGAGATATGCTTGGTTTGGAAATATATTAGTGTTTACTAATTTTGGCAATGTACAATGACATAGTACAAAGATGGCAGAAAAGTTGATACCAATATATACCTGATTTACTCTTAAACTTAAAGCTGAAGTTTAATAAAAATGTCCCTGGTTAGATTGGAATGACTACTTTTAAAATTTGTTCCATCCTTCAATAAATTAATTTCTAATATTATTGAACATTACAATATTACTACTCCACATGGGAGAAAGATCCAACCTATTCTTCCATTTCCAGCATTTGGGGGGGGAAAGAGCTACTAAATGAGTAGCTTACTCATTTAGCAATTATGACTTGAATGATATACCGGCACTAGTTTTCTCTAAGTATAACATTTGAGATGTTCTTGATGTTATTTTCCCACTGAAATTGTTCCATCTCTATAACTGCATTCACATTTTGTTTCTATTTAATAATAACAGACATTTACCTGTTTTGGTTCAAC
This sequence comes from Sibynophis collaris, assembly GCA_036250565.1. NCBI lineage: Eukaryota > Metazoa > Chordata > Lepidosauria > Squamata > Sibynophiidae > Sibynophis > Sibynophis collaris. Next base: position 30,610 of record JANHFK010006029.1, read on the forward strand.
AGAAACTGCTAAATGTTCACAATTAAATGTTCAGTATGAATTAGAAGATTTTCAAGTTCAGTTAAATTCTGAACAGTCTCCCTCACTTCCATGGTTTTCTTGTTGCAGTGCTGTTGATTTCAGAATATTGAAAATAACTGAATGTGGAAGAATTTTGTCTAACAAAAACTCAAAAGATCTTACTCTTACCCTATTAATAATAACGTATTGTAAAGTAAATAGACTATTGTCTCTCTATCGAGCAAATATTTTGTTTTTCAATTGTTCATAAAACAATTGACAAAACATTCAGCAAGGAACCAGAAGCTATAAGTCTAAGTTTATTGTTTGTTATATTTAACCAAATGTAAGAAGGCTCTTCATGTATATCAACCCACATATATCTGCAGACTCTGTAGAAGATCTTCTTTCCATTCTGAAGCCTATATGACACAATTGGCATAATACAGTATGATCAGCTAGGCCACCTCATTTCTTTTTGTAGATTACAGATTATTGAATCTAATCCTTGGTTTTTTATTAGATCATATATTTCTGTGTTCTAATTGTCTATACCTTGTTATCGATAGGAGTTTGAATAATATGAAATTTTTAAAAATTGTCTTGGTCAAAATATAATATTAAACGTTTTGCCCCAGGTTATCCTAATCAGGAGAAATGTAATTTTTTTCATTAAGATTTAATGTGTTTCCAAACTGGTAAATAATTGTTCTTGAATAGGGTTTTATTTTTTGTCAAAGAGAGTTCTATATATTTAATCTTTTAATCAATAATGTTAAAACTGGTTAGACAAAAGATGAAAAGTAATTTTTTTATTTGTTTTGTTAACTATTTTTCTCAAAGAAATTTCTATATTTTCAATCATTTTAGGAGCAATGTTAAAGCTTGTTAGATAAAAGACGAAACACCTGTATTGATTAACTAACCATTATTCTTCTTAATTGTATATGCCTCTAAATATTTTCAGTCCTGACCTCAAAATTCTTGTTTGTTTCAAAGGTGAAAGGACCATCGCTATCAGATCCCAATGTTCTAGTAGATCTCTTAACCCCGTGTTCTCCAGGGGAACCCAATGCCATTGAAATGACATGGATGGAGGTACCAGGAGATAAACTTCTGGAACCTGTTGTTTGTATGGTCAGTGTTTATTTACTATGAATGTTTTGACTTTGGCCTGCTGTAGCATCTTAGAATAAAGATCATAGATTCAATCAGGGCCTATTTTCAGAAATCTAGAATATCTTCTAAATCCTTACGGACTGCAACAGTGGTATGACAGATTGCAAAGCATGCCTGGCTCAGAACAAATGGAACCCTATACTTATCCTGATACACCCTGCACGGACTGAGCACCTCCCTCTTGTGTTTCAGTGCATGTCCTTTTTTATATTTGAAAATCAAGAACTTTTATCAATCTGTAACTCCTAATGGCTACTACTCTAGCTCACAATCGCCCTATAGACAAAACTTTGAAGTGGGTGTGAGGTTCCAAATAATGCATCCTTCACAAATTGAACCTTGAGGCATTCCTTTTCTCAAAGTACAAATTTATTTAGATACATCATATTGGCACTAACTAATGAAAAGCCAGTACTAAAGTTCCTGGGCTTTTCACATCAATATAAGTTTCAGTTTTCTCAAGTTTCCAAAACAAAACAATCAGTCACATTGTCCAACCAAGATGGGAACCGGTTGCTTGGTGACATCTCTCCTCCTCCTCCTCCAGTCAGCAAGCCATTGGAATGTACATAACTCATCGGCTACTATGCTGTGGGTGCTGAAGGCTCCAAGCTGTGTCAAACTGAATTAACGTTAGAACACTCCAGGACATAAACAACCCCACACCCACTTAAAATTCAGACTTGACACTGGGGTTATTATTACTATTGTTTTAATTATAACTCATGGCTGTGACCATACTTAATAATCCTGCCTCCTGTTTCCCTACCACAACAACCTTTGAGCTGATTTGGATTGAAAGAGAGAGAAAAAAGAGAATGACTGACCCAGAGTCACCCAGATAATTTTCATGCCTAAAGTAAGCCTAGAATTCGGTGTCCTGTTTCTAGGGCAACACCTTTACTCTATTACATACAGTGCATGTATATAAATATATAAGAACGTATTGTGTCAAAGTAGATACCCGATCTTTTAACTTAGATTTAGTTGCTCTGACTTATCAGTAATTCAAGATTAAAAATGAAGTCTTCTTGAGTCTTTGAACTGAAAATCTTTTTTACACAATCAGGTATGGTACCAGATAAGTTTTTTTTAATTGTATAGTGCAATTTATGCTTAATATTAAATTATTAAGCATTATTATACTTAATAATTAAGAATTCTCTTAATTCTAATTCTCAGAATTCTCTTCTAGAATTCTGAGTTAACCTTAAAACTTAAATGATTTGTGAATTTTTGCTATCATAAAGCTTCTAAAGATTGAATATGAAATATGGGATGTAATAATGTAGGGCAAAGAAGATTAATAATTCAAGATTCTTCCCCCAAAACCTACTGCATTGTTACTTAGAATTAGGTTTCTTGCATAGCAACCCAACACAGTGATATGGATTCGTAATAATCTTTATGCAGATTATCCAATCTGCAAGGTAATTTTCAGTTTCTGTTGAAAATATTTGTGAAATGTAGCCCTCAGACACTGAAAGATTTTCTACCTTTGGCTTATGGCATAACAAGTCTCAGGATCCCAATTAAATTATGGCTTAATGTGTTGTATGGACTCAGTGATTTAATTTCCTCAAATAGAATTGCAGTCATATGCAAAAATAAGTACACTCCACTGATTTTTTTAACTTTTTCAATATATTCAAATATACAGATATTTGATCATTTCAAGAATAGCAATAAATAAAGGGGATATAATAAATATGTAAGAGCCTTGGTGGTTCAGTGTTTAGAATGCAGTATTGCAGGCAAAGTCTACCGACTGCAGGCAGTTTGATTCTCACCCGCTCAAGGTTGACTCAGCCTTCCATCCTTACAAGATCGGAAAATGAGGACCCAAACTATTGGGGACAATAGGCTGACTCTGTAAACTGCTTAGGGAGGTCTGTAAAGCACTATGAAGCAGTATATAAGTCAATGTGCTATCTCTAGTGCTAGTGCTATGTACCATTTACATTTTGCAATCCATGGTATAGATAAATAAACATAAATGCAAAGCCAAGCATTTCAGTGGATTGCTATACCGGTAGTCCTCGACTTATGACTGTAATGGAACCTGCCCATAACGGTTATAGTTCATGACAGTGGTAAACAAGGTAGCTCATTATTTATTTATTTATTTGATTTATATGCCGCCCTTCTCCGAAGACTCAGGGCGGCTTACAATGTGCTAAGCAATA